>VZTE01000967.1:451125-469913 GCA_013397775.1 Eulacestoma nigropectus | reverse complement strand
GGGGGCGGCGGCGGCTGCCCCGGCACACGGGCCGCAGCCGGGGGGGCTTGGCCGCTCCACGTCCAGGCCCTCCCATTGGCTGCAGCGGGCTCAGCGGGCAGCCCCGGCAGCCAATTGACGCCGCGGACATCGCGCCTATATTAATATCATTAATATCATTAATAATAATCAGCCCCCGCCCACCCCCCGCCGAGCTCTTTCATGTGGCGGCGGCGGCGACGGACGGAGGAGATGCACCCTCCGCCGCCCGGAGAGCCGGGTCCAGCCCCGTGGGCCCGGCTGCCGCTGCCGCGGGTTGTCGGCGGAGTGGTGAGGTTGTCCTCAGCCCGGAGCCCCCTGGTTGAGGCATTTGAGTCGGTTTTGGGAGAGTGGCGGAGGGGCGACTGTCCCCATGAGCAGGCAGTGGGAGTCCTGCTGGTGGAAGGGAGGGTGCCTGCTAGGGAAGGGAAGAGGACTCTCCTCTAAGGGGTCTCCCGAGGTCCATTTTTTTTGCCTTTATATATATGTATATACATATACAGGTATATTTTTGTAGATGTACATACGATATATGTATAGTTTATTTAGAAAGACAGCCAGCCCCGCTCATCGGAGAAGGGGCCGTCCGGGACTCCCTGTCTCCCGCCACCCCGGGCAGGGAGGCAGCGGCGATGCGCTGCCCCCTCCAGGAACGAGCCCGTGGTTCCTGACGTTACCCTTCTTCAGCCCGACTTTTTTATCATTATTCTTACTGTAATCCTATTTCTTGGGAAGCTGCAAAGTCTTCCTCCCCCTGCCCCCTTTTTCCGACCCTCTGGAGCCCGCCTTGAGACATGGGCCCCAGCAACCTCACAAAAGCCCTCCTCGCTGCGGGGCGCCGGAGCAGGCGGGTTGCCCTCTGCCTTTTCCCTTGGGACCCGGAGAGCCAGGTTAGTAGAGGGGCGAGTCGGTCCAGAGTGCACGTCGGAGACCCGTGGAGGTTTGGGTGAGTACACAGATGCCCCTGCGATGCTCATCTGCAGGTCAATCCTCTCCTCCTCCTCCGCTCTTCTCTGCCGGAGGATCCCTCCTTGTTCCCTTTTGTGGTACTCCTGGACAAGTACCCTTTTCCCAAGCCCCGCCTCCCCTCCCGCTGTGGAACGGGGGCACGGGTTGCTGCCCAGCGGGAGTGTCCGGCGGAGCCGGGGCGCAGCAGGGAGCAGAGCAGGTCTCCCCGCCACGGAGCGGTCTCGCTCCCTTTCCCGCAGTGGCAGTGGGGACCTTTGAGGTCAGGCCTATTTTTGAAAGAAAAATATAGAAAAAATAAAGAAGAACGAAGATAAGAGAGTAATTCCGCTTCCAACGGCTCCAGAAAGATGCAAATAGTCGGAGCTCTGACACGGACTCTGGAAAAGCGGGAATATACGGCCGCACATTCGGCTTTCGCTCTTTCTTAGGCAGAGAACGAGGGCAGTCTCTTACTTACGCAGAGACCGAGGGAAGCCTCATGAATTGCAAGCTGGGCGACAGAGCATTTGTCACTTGTTGCACAGAAGTGAGGTTAACAAATACGACTTTAATGTTCTGCGCATTCTGCTTGTTCCTGCACAGGGAACATGAATTTGGCCGATAGTTCTTATGCATCCTTAAACCGTCAGCTCTATTTGACTGTCAGACTCAGAAAATATATGTGTGCTTTCTGGAATAAAGAGAAAAATGCGGCCCGCATTTCATATATACAATATGCACGTCTATAAAAGATATACTTGTGTCCCGTACTCGTATTTTATAAAGTGTCCCTGCAGTGTGATCATGCAACTTACGTAATATTGTTTGCTTTCCACTTATAAATAGTTTGATAAAATCACCACCAGTAAATTTGTTCTTGCTTTCCCCCTCTCTGTACTTCTTTAGTATAGCATATAACTGTTTGGTGTACAGTAATGCTGAACTGTGCTTGTGAAAATCATGTATACTCAGATGTATTCCTGAAACACAGAACAAGGATGAGTATAATTCTATACTTGCAAACACAACATTTGTACATGCCCGTCCGTGTTTATTGGGGAATTTTTTTAAGCTCCTAGTTATGTTTACACGCTTTTTGCCTCGCTACAGTGACATTACTAACATTTCTTGCTTGATATTCTTAGTGCTTATTATGATGATGAGAATAAAAAGGACGTGTGTCTCCTGCAGCGATCCATCAGGGTAGGAAGCAGAAAAAGCACCCAGTGACGGTATTTTCGTAATTTAATGTTAAAAAGACATCCTTGGTCCCTGCCCTAATGCCCTTCGGAGTCAGCTGCCCGGAGGTAGCGGGGGCGGAGGGGTGCCAAGGGTTTTGCCATCACCGCAGGCTACCCCTGCGCCGGGGAGGAACAGCCGGGGATCGTGCCGCAGTTCCTGGGCCGTCTCCGGCGGGGTTCAGCGTGGTCGCGGCGAAGTGAAACCTCTCCTTCCCCAACTGCCTTCCCTTCCATGGCCATCTCTTTGCGGCACGGTAAATCTTTGTTTTTCGCGGGCAGGGGAACGGAGGGGAATGGGCAGGTCCTGATACCTCCCGTGGGTCAGGAGGGAAAAAAACCACGTGTTTTCTACAGAGCTGGCCTTGACACCGGGTTTAGACTACAGGTGATGGGGCGCCTTATTTTTTTCCCTTTGGCTCTGTTTATTTCGTAGGTACATGTTTTTCTCCGGGGTGTCGGAGGCTTCCAGGTCCAGCGCAGCTCCGCGAGGTGCGGGGCGGCCGCAGCCTGTGGCCCCGGCCACTGGCCTGGGATGCCCGCCGGCCACATGACGTGCAATGCCCGTGGGATATTCCCCCGTCGCCATCTCCGACGGCTCCTGAGCCTCTTGTCAGGGTTTGCTCGACAGCCGGCTGCCACGCAGAGGGAAGGAAGAAGTGGGGATTTGGGGCCAGGCTCCGTAGGGAATCAGCAGACGCAGGGCTATATTTGGGGCCGAAAACGCGTATGTGAGTGTGACAAGAGCCTCCAGTGAGTCACGGCGCTGGCGGGCCGGCCACTCCCGCCGCTGCCAGGCCGCCTCCCGCAAGGAGCGGAACGGCTTCCTGCAATGTGAATGCAATTACCCTGCTGCTGTTTGATGTCTCCCCTCACTCTCCCTTCACTGCCTCGATGTGTCGTAAAATAGAAGTGAAATGAAAGGCAGGCTTTATCGCTCGCACCCCTAACCTCTGCTCCTCTTTGCTTTTAAGGGCCGCGATCATTCGGAGCCCGGATCTTTGCCGGGGCTATTGACCCCCGGTGCTGCGGGCAGAGGCGGCTTTGGGCAGGAGCATCATGCTCCCTTCTACCTGTCAAAAAAAGCGGTGTTGAACAGATCGCTCAGTTCCTGACACCTTCCTAAGAGATCAGACGGCATCCCTGGGGGTAAGGGAATTGGCCAGTATCTGCCTCTGCTTGATGTTTATATATATATACATATATATATATTTATATTTTATATATATTATATATATATATTTTATATTATGCATATATATATAATTTATAAGTATACACATACACGTGCGCATTTATGTATATATGTATGTGTATACTTAAAAATACTGTTTCAGCCATGTTCTGTTTAGGTGCTTAAGTATAAAAATAAAACAAATAAAGACTGTATTAGCATCTTCAGTAAATAGTCGGGAGCCACCAAAACGCAAAAACAGTTTCTAGAAAGCAATGCTGCTTTTTCGGGTCCAAAGCTCCTTCAGAGGACCAGAGGTGGTGGTATGGTTCGGATACCTGCTTAAAAGCAATACTGAAACAAGAAAACAACAAAACAAACGAACAAACAAACAACCCCCATAAAATACTGATCAACCAGAAGATGATTGTACCCCCTCTAAACCTCTGTGTAACACCTTCCTCTCCTGATCCTTTCGGGAGGAGAGGCCCGGCTCACCTTCCCGGAGAGCCACCCAAGCTCTCCCTCCCGAGCACGTCTCATCCCTATAGAGTTCGCCAGATCCCTGCACCGGCTCTGCAGACCTCAAAAAGTGGCCGGTGCGGAGCAGGACCCAGGGGTGGTGGGTTATGCCCCGCTGAGGCTTGCAGACACAAGCGGAGGGGACTTTCCCTGCCAGCCCCCCCGCCTGGATGGAGGTCTCATGCGCATCTCACGGGGGTGCCCCATTTTGAATGGCCTCTGCGGCAGAGAACACGCAAAGGACAAGGAAACGGCAGTGGGAAACATTTTCTTGGATGTAGAAAACCCGAAAGCCCCTCAAATGTGAGTTAAATAGCACTTAAGTGCAGCAACACTGTGAATTCCTTCTGAATTTGCGGTAAATTTTAACAGGTCCCTGAAGATGGAGAAACAGAGAAAACTATTTTTCTTTCCACTGTACTATCTTTATAAACCAAATCCAGCTGAATTCTTCATCATCAGTGATACTGGAAGAGAACTTTTCCCCTTTCAAGGACGCTGCACAACCCATGCTGTGTCCCATGAATGTGTTCATTATTCACAGATAGTCACTAAGTGCTTTGGATGGAAACTTCCAGCCTGTGGCATGTCCTGAGTGTCCGCGATGCCTATTTATTGCTCGTTAGGGATGCCATACAACTGGTAGCATGAATAGCATCGCTTAAGAGCTGGCTTCTTGCTAAGTGAGGGCTATTTTAACCCATGATAAATTATCGAACTGAAGAATGTCCTTGAGTACCTGAATATATTAACTAAGAAAATAGTTCTAGAATGATTTTGGGGGATATCTTTTCCCTTATGTTAAAATTCCAGGGCCCTTTCAGAAATATTTAATTGTTTGACTGGAGATGGGGAGACAGAGAGAAAATAAATCACCAGCAAATTACATGATAGCTAAAAATAAAAAAGTAGTCCCTATTGAAAATGAGATACAATTATAATAAAATCCGGTTTTAAAGTGACTTTGCTAGAAAGGTCTTTGGCATTGATTTCCTTACAAAATTTTAACTTTTCTTTTCTTCTCTCTTTTTTTTTTTTTATTAATGTACAGTGAGAAAATGCATGGTTTTATTGGTACTGGTTAGGGTCAGCCACAGGAGAATTATGGAGGTCATGTGAAATAGGTGCCAATAAAGCTTTTATTATTGTTATACAGACAAAAGAGCATTATGGAAAGAGATCCTTACCAGACCTAACCATGGATATTTTGTTCTGTTAACAATCACGTTGGAAAATACAGAGACACTGTAAAAAAAAGCCCTGACTTTTCAAAGCTTTTTAGAACATTAACCTATTATCAAGTAAGATTTTTGGAATTATTTTCCCCCAGAAAATTAAGTTTTCCTGAAATGAAGCACTGCACACAACTCATTATTTTGTCTAAATAAAAATGTCTAGGGAACTAAAAAATAAAACTTGCACTGTCACAAGAGAATATAACTCTTAATTTTGAAATAACATTTAACATTTCAATTTTGTGTTATGCAACATAAGAGAAAAATCAAACTATTTTTTGATTAACAAGGTAGTCTTTAGTTTGTTTGTATGTATGTTTGAATCTGAAGATTTTCTGCCAAAACTTGAAGCTGAGGAATCTGAAATAAAAATTAAAATGCTGTTCCCCTTCCTTCATCCAATCTTGAACGATTTTTGCAGAGCATTAAACATTGTCGAGGACTGGAATGAACGTCCACCATGTGTTGATAGATTGGATTCTTAGATCAAACTTCAAAAACTGTTGGAGCTTAGTGAATTTCGTAAAAACTCATACCTTCTTAAATCTGATTGACTCAGGAGTTTTAGATTAATTCCAGGACTGAGCCAATTTCAATCAAAGAAAGTATTAAGAACTTACAGTACAAAACATCCTTTGTACTTTTACAGTTGTGTAGAAGGAAAATTGATGCATGGATCAAAGTTAGCCCCCAAATATTATTAACATTGGATTAAAAATCATACTAGCTTTTCCACTTTGGTAGTAAAATATTTCAGACTGTGTATATACTATGGGAATATTCTAATGTGCAAGAAAACTTGTGAAAATTATAGGAAACTTTATTGTATTTAAAAAATCACATATATTTATGATTTCTACAATAAGAAGCAAGTGTGCTCTGCATAGATAGAAAACAGAAAGCATCGCCTTTCCACTGACTTTTGAGTCATTCATCATAAAAGAGGACAACTATTCTTTAAACAGCTATACTTTAAAACTGTCATTAGATCAAGGAAAGTGTTTTCCACTGTCATGGGAAAATTATGCTTCTCTAAATCTTATTTGAGTAAAGCATACATATTCTCTCCCAAACAAAAATTCTTTCACCAATGATATATATACAAATGTAAACCCATAAATTTTTGAGTCAGTCCAGAAATAATCTTTATAGAAATCCATGAGTAGTTAGAGTTTATGTGAGTCATTAAAATCTGAGGATGAATGTAATTTTCAAATGGTTCTGTAATAGATTATAAATGGTTTTGCAATGCTCCAGCATATGTGGAGATACATATCTGGAGATATATACAGTTACATACATATGAATATATTTATTAGGGTATACAAAAGATACATTTTCATACAGCAAGAAAACAGTGTTGAAATGCCTTTAGAAAGGATTGGACCTAGTCAAAATTAATATTGTAATGAACTCAGATCCTAATGTAAATCCATGGAAACCCCAAATGCATTCACTTTCTTGTTCTGAATTATTTTGTTATCCATTCTGATTAGTCCTAGAAAACCCTGAAGCAGTAGGAAGGCTGGGTCAAGCACTGAGTGAACTCGGTGGTAAAGATCTGTTTGCTTTCTCTTGTCGAGCAGCACTGGGAAGTGCTATCTTCCCCAGGATCTCAGTGGGGCTCGGCAGGAAACACAGCCATAGCAGCTCCTTCTCATAGGACTCCCCTTTGACTTCCCAAACTCCTGGAGTTGTGTTAAGATGGCGCAAGCCAGTTCCCACAGTAATTCATTATGAAACTTGAGCACCGCAGCTCACATTCTGCCCTTGCCAGGACATGAGAAGTCAACCTAGAAATTTACACAAGCCTCTGGCTATGAATAATAAAATCTACACTGCAGTTAACTGAAATTGGAGCAATAAGTGGCCTTGCTGCAGGAAAATTTCCATATCACACTTAGTAAATGCATATCTTGCCCAGAGGGAGTTAAAGTCTTGATTTAAATGAAGACAGTACTGGAGAAGTGGGTGAGGAGAGCTGAAGGTGCAGCTTAGTTGTCTGCCATACTGACTATGCGGGAAGAGGTGCCAATGCCCCTTTTATGTCCCTCTCTCATGCAAAATTCTCTTCCCACATCCAGGCCCTCCTAATCAAACTAAGTGGAGACTTCTATGTTTAACGTTTTAATTCTATGCTCCTCTTAAATATAGAGCACATCTAGCCAACATTGTCCACACGTTCAGGGGGTGACCATCACATAGGAAAAGTCAGGTGAATCACCTTGCATGGCCCCTTCCAACTGTCTGTCTTGGGGAAAATGTCTTGGTTTTCCATGACAACACATACCACGGTGCAGAGGGATGAAGGGCAGCTCTTCAGAGAAGATGCAATCAACACTCAGCTGGAGGTGAGACTGCTCTCTTTAGCAAGCACACTGGGATGGTGGGGCCTCTCCACTCCAGATCACAGATGGTCTTGCCTTGTCCTGCTCAAATGCTTCATATGGTTTGGCTTTCTTCTCTGAGTGTGCATAGGCAAGTCAAAAAGGACAGCACAGGCTCGGGCATATGTCTGTTCAGTCTTCACTGTAAGCTTACTCCCTGGAGGTTTTTGGCCAATCAGTCCCCCTTCAGTCCATGTCAGGGCATTTAAAGGATAATAGTCCACAGACTGCTCCTGGTGGATATCAGACCACCTTGTTTTGGAGGGGAAGAACCAAGCCATGTCACATCATTTGCACTTAGGACTTGAAGATGGAGCCAGCAAGCATCCAACGTGAAGCCCCCAAAACCTTGCTGTTCATCTGGCAAGGGACCAAAATTTCCTTAGATAGTGGGAAGAAGAGGTGCCTTGCCATCATGGTGCGCAGGTGTGGTAGTTTGTGTAGGTGATGTGTTTTGCAGAGGAGAGGTATCTCTTGCCTACACTTCCTCCTCTCCCCTGCCAGCATCCTTGCAAAAGTCTAGCAAACACCAGCCCTCTAGCAGTATTTATAGCTATATCTCTATCTGATGAGCCACTCTAAAAGTAGATTAACTCAAAACATACTGCTTTGCTGCTTGGAAATACAGATGTGAAGGGATATCTGGTTCTAATATACAGATCACCTTATGGTGTGGCAGGTTTCAGTTTCCACAATAGAGAGTGCATTTGTGCTAAGAGTGATTTAAGCCATTTGGGACCTTCAAAAGCAGAAACCCTTCATGAACCTTATTAGAAATGACTACCCTTGGTGAAAAAAAAGGGAAGAGAAACTAGAGGGGTGATCCAAGATCACAAACATCTAAAGAGTGAAAAGGAAACCTTTTCAAATGTTGCTTTCTCACAGAAAATGCCTAAGATAAATGCTTGAGAAACTTCTCCATTCCTCTGTTAAGCTATGCAGTCCTGTTAATGCTAATGGAACTATCATCTCGTTGCAAAAAGCCACCAGTTTTAGTAAAGAACAGTCAGTTTATTAAATATTAGCACTATCAATCATCATATTTTCTACTGCATTTTCCATTTTGCATTTACCCTCTTGCTGAGGGGGGCAATGAGGAGAACAACAAAGCAGGTTTTTCCTTTCAGATACACCTGGTGGATTTGAGCTCTGATATTTCTCTTTCCCTCAATACAGGAAATTCCTTAGGAAGAGCAAAATATCAGCATAAAGATCGTCTGTACAAATTGGAAAGAAGGATTTTGCCCTTGGGTCCAAAAGCTGGAATATTTTCTGCAGATCATAGGCTCCATAACACATATGTACTCAATAAATAAGCAAACAAGTTTATGCTTAAGTGAGGCTTCCATGCAGTAAAGGAGAACAACATTTGACAAGTTGGGGTCGAAGGGCTGACACTTACATCCCTTGTATCCCAGAGCCACTTTTTTCAAATATCTACTTTTCAGGTTCACACCAACTGTGCTTTCGAGGAGCACAAGAGGAATTTTTCAGAAGCTTATACCAGGTGATCTGAAACGGTGCTCTCTCACAGATCTGAATGACCCCACACAGAAAATGTGTGGAATATGTCTACCTTGCCGAAGGAGGAAACCAGATGAGCTAAGAAGTCTTTTCCTCATTCCCATCTACCATCTCACTGCCTGCACAGGCCAGCAGGGAAAACAGCTGAGGGGAAGCAGCTGGAACGATGCCAGCATTTAGGGCTTTTGGCAGCCCTCTGCAGCAGGAGCTTGGGGTCTTTCTGCATCTCTCTTCTCTGGAGCTGTCAGCAGGTAAAACACTCTGCCGTGTTTCTCAGAGCTGCTGAAACATGATGTGCTCTGCCTCCACCTTTGGCAGAGCTTGCCTGACCCTGCCTTGCTCCTTACTTAGGGTGAGGCAGATTCAATCCCCTTGGCAGCCTAGATGGGTCACCCCAGGCTTGGTCAGGCCTGAGGAGCTGTCCTCTTACATTTAGCAAGAGGGAAAAACGCCCACCAGCTGCTTGCGATTGCTGAGACACTAAGCACAGATTTTGCTTTCATGACTGAACATTTGACAGTCATGATAGTCAGACTCAGCGACATCTTATCAGTACCTTTGGCTGTCAGGCCAAAGGCCCAAACACATTCAGGTCTCCACACCAAGTCTCCACAGGGTTTGCTGGGATGGAGGATGAGTGTGTTAAACAAGGTGGCTCTCCATAGCAGCAAACACACTATTCCAGTGCCCCATGGTCCTCACTCAGGGCAGGAGCCAGACAGAAGTCAGATGTCAGGTCTGATAGATTTATCTCGACTTTTACCACGCAGAGGGGCAAGAGGGACCCCTGTAAAGGGTCATCTGTCTCCTCTCTCTCAGCATCCCTTCTTGGCAGGGATGATCACTGCTGCAAGTGCTGCCAAAATTGCTGTAGAGGACATTGACATTAAACCAAACACCTAACTTCTAGCTGTTTGATGCAGGTTGAAAAGAAGCCCATGTTTATTACTTGATTTTCTGGTTGCTTCTATCTTGTTTGGTTGGAATAACCCTTTCCCCTTCCTTCATTTGTGCTTTTTTGTGTGAAGAGCAGCAGAAGCAGACTAAGTTTCTGACTCATCACTCCATCTTTAGCTTATCCTTAAAAATGCATGCACATAGCCTCAAAACTATGTCAGTACAAGGCTGCATGGCAGCCATTCCCTTACATAAAAGGCAAATTTTGTGTGATTTTGACCAAATTGTTACATGGTACAGCGAAGTCAAAGTAAAGTTCAGCTGAGGATAAAAAACACAGTAGATTAAATTTGCTTAGATTTGTTGTTCTTTTAGTCCACAGGGATAAAAAACAATTGATTCATCTGGAAGTCTTCATTTCCACCAAAATTTAAATTGTTTTATTAAGCACAACAACTATATTATTCTGAGTTAACTATGTTTGGTTATGTGTGTACTAATGTCATGTTCAATTCAGAAAAAAAAATGGTGTGACAATGAAATATTTCCTTGGACTTTTTTTGTGTTGATCCAGGAAGTCTTGTGGGCACCTACCTCTTAGATCAACAGAGAATTAAAAAGAGACTCTGATTTGGAGTCAAAAAGAGAAAGCATCTTTTTGCCTGATGCTGGGTTGTTGCTTTCTATCTTGTGCTGAAATTCCAAGTGTTCCTACACACAGGTTTTCCCTTTTCATATATCTACTAATACCAGTTTAAAATAAAAAAAAAAATCAAATCCACTGAGATCTGACTCACAGAAAAGATACCTTAACTTTATGAGGTACAAATAAAAGTGTGGGTTATTCTTGAGAAATTTGAGTCTGGGGAATCTGAACGTCTTTCCTTAAGGACCAAATCTAATGATGTACGAGAAGGATTAATGAGGATTTTAGCAGTACTTGCATCTTGCTGATTCTAAGTAACACAGTATTTAGAGAGCTTTGGGAGCCTTTCTGATGGCTAACAAGGACTTATAGATTCTTTAGTTTAAATTTAAATTCAGACTAATATTCCAGAGTAGTTTGCTACTACCAATTTTTGCAAACACTAATAAATCCCAAAGATTGTATCTGTACCTAATCAGAAATGAATCAGAATATGTAGAAGCAGATTATTTAAAATTCTACAACAATCAGCATGATTAAGAAAAGAATCATAAAAATCTTAAGGTTGTCTTTCACAGAGTCTGAATCTGGGGAAATGTTTAACTGGTATGGAAGTTTATATGTTTTCCATTTGACAAGAGTAGTTTGGATCTGGATGAAATTTGAGGAAAGAAGTTATAAAACTATGCCTTTCCTTGAGCTGGAATCTTCTGGATCTGACCTATTTCGAGGTAGTGATTTTGACCATAGGCCACATGTTCTTTGTTTTGGACTTATTTCTATTCTGCAGTCTTATCTGATGTTTCTTTCACATGCACATTTAGCCAGACTTCCTTGGTATGAAACAGTACACTTGTGAGGCAATGCATGGGAAAGTATTTTTGCTAGTGGAAATCAGCATTTTGCTTCTTTTCCTTGTGTAAATTAAGTCAATAAGAAAAGTGTCTGGTGACTCTGCACTAATTTTAAGAGTTTAAAACATTTCTCTCCCTCCTTCTTTAGTTCCCGCTTTTAATCTTCTTTCAGAATGTGTGCCTGTATTTACTTGAAGATACAATTAATGTAAGCAAAACATAAGTGAAAATAAGATGACACAGAGGAATATCTTTGCTAACCCTTGACTGGAGACATGATGTGTATATACCTTTTAATTTCTTAAACACCAGGGCAGGATTTGGTGTAACTGCAGACCAAACGGACCTTTCCACAGCGCTCCTCAGGGCTACATCCCTCCCCTGACCAAGCACAGACCTCTGCAAAATGCTCTCAACATGGCCTAACGGGTGTGTTTTTCTCATTTCACTCACTAAAAGTTTATTCAAAGTGAAGCACAGGTGAGATCCGTGCTGTAAAACAGCTCCAAAACGATTCTGGTGCTGCAGAACCCCTTGGGATGCTCGCAGGTGTCGTTAGAGCATAGAGCAGGTAACCCATCTCAGACAAAAACCACTGCTGAGGTCCAGGTGGATTAAGATTTTTTTCTAGCAGTTCTGTATTGCACAATCCAAATGTACACTAAACTTAGATCTGTACTTCTGCCAAGCTGCAATTTATAAATAAAAGGCTTCAGAGCAAGCCAATTTTCCTACTTAGTTTTAATAGCTAATACTCTGAAAACCTCAAGGCTAATTAAACTGCTCATTGTCCTGCTGCATTTAATTATTCAGATATTGATCTAACATCTTAACACACAAGACAAAATAGTGACACATTTTATATTTGGAAATAGAAAAAATAGGAAGCAGACCTGCTTTGAAAATGATTTAGCAGTTAATAAATGAACTCAAAGAGCAGTTCCAATTTTTTTTCATGAGCCGCATAGACTTTTTGTCTACTTTGAAAAACAGAAAAAAGAAGAAAAAGAAGGAAAAAAAGGAGTAAAAAGAACCCTAAAAACAATAAAAGAATCCCAAACAAACAAGCAAAACCTTACAGAATTATCCGTAAAGCCTGCCTCAAATTTCACATCTAGCTGAAAAAAAATCCTGCACAGTAAATTGCCAAACCCATGTGTCTACAAAGAAGGAGACAAGTTATTTGTAAAATCAGAACAGCACAGGGCAATCCTGTGTTCAAATTCTGACCCTACCTAAGACAACCTCTGACCTTGGACTAAGAAATATTTAGCTTGCCTTGTTCCTCCACTGCCTGTAAACTGAGCCTCATGTTTCCCTCTTTTCCTGTTGTCTTGATTTAGGTCCCCATCTTTCTGATATGGGACTTGCTCTTGCTGGGTACTTAGCCTTGGGACTGAAGTAGAACCCCACACAATACAGAACAAGCTGCTCTATAAAGACAACCTTGTCAAGGTTCTTCTTTTGAAAGAATGAGTTTGTGTTCCTCCTTAGGTTTTTCTTTTTTATTTTTTGTCCCTAGGAAGCTTTCTCACTACTTTTTGGGAAAAGATATTTTCTCCTTCCCAACCACAATCTGTGAAGCTTTTGGAGAATGAGAAACATGTATGTTCTGGGTCCATCACCACCGCTTTCACTTTTATTGTTACATAAAACAGAAAAAGAGAACCTGGGTTATTTGTAGTGAAAATATTCTATAATTTAGTCATTTACAGCTAACTTAGACACCCTAATGTGCACAGAAACTTACGAATATAGCACACTGTCTGTCTCATGCACAAGACACATTTATCAGAAGCACTGTGCCCTAGCAGTGCCTCATACCCTCCACTGACTGTGAGGAGAGTTCACGGTGACATGTCCGGAACATCGTTAGGTTGTTTAAAGGTAGCTACTTAGTGTGTTTTGATATTCCCAAAGTCATCCAAGATATTTATGTAGGACTTCAATTATGACCCAGGACTTTTGGGAGACACACGGTGCCAGAGCAGGACCTTTTAATGCTACATGGCTCAAGTGATACCGCACACATTGCTCTGGCAACTGATTCCCACCTGCAAAGACTGTGAGACAAATGGCATCCTTAATGTCTAATTTTGTAGGTTTCTCATGTTGTTTTGTTGGTTCTTTTCTCCAGAGGACACGCTAAAAAAGCAAAGTGATTCACCAAACCTATTCCCACTGGATTAGATTCCGCCTGCTGAATGTAAGCCCTATGGTCAGAAGAGCCCTCAGAGGAGAGGTCATTCTCCTGCTATGGAGCAAGAAAAAAACAACTATCATAGAGCAATTCAATTGCGTTAGCTGTCCCTCCAGTGACACTCAGGCCATCTTCAACTTGCTTCTGGGGCAAAAGTAACAAAGATAACTAAATGAGCAGAAGACAATGAGGTCCTCTTGACACCTCTGGAATGGAGATTTCACTGCAAGAGTAATGCAGACTGCTGACCCAGCTCTGGGGACTTCTTTATTCAAGGCAGCACAGACAAGACACTTTGATGGGAGGGACAAAGCCAAAGCTGCTACAGTGAGGGAGCACCGGCGAGAACAACAGAGTGTAGGAAAGGCTTCCTATGCCTTCGTCCATGCCAAGGTTGCGCTTCCACTCAAGACTTTGATCCTACAAGCTGTTAAGGTCCTATGGGTGGTCATTAGATAGTTCTGGAATAATATTTTTGTTGGGAAGAAGTAAACTCAAAATTTTCAAAAGCAACATGTATTTCAGTACAATGCCTCAGCAGGGGATTGACTTAAAGCTTGACAAATGGGAGACATTGCGCTATGCAAAAATGCAGCGTGCTTTGCTTTGCACAAGGAGAAAACATGGCTTTTCCCTTAATTGGATCTAGCACCAGTTACAGGTAGAATATACGGAGAAGAGTAGCACATGGCATCTGGTCATTACTGCACAATTCACTGCTTGGTAACTCCTGTGGTGCGTCTCCAACTCAGAGTAACTGACACCAGATAGTACAGTTGGGATTAATCCAGGCCTTATGAAGTGTTCCAAAAGCTTGGAGCTAATTACTGTGCTTGAGATTCCCAGATTGGCATATGGTGTTAAAAAATGTTGCGCAATTGAAGGCAAAGCAAAATTTTGCAAGAGCTGTATTTTGCCAGAAAACTTGCTTTCTCCTCAGATTATTTATTGCTAACTGCAGAGAAGTGTCTTACATATGTCAGGGAGTTTCTTTTAGAATCTGCTAGTCCAGTTCCTGGCGCCCATTAAAAAATTACCCTATAAAAACCATCAGAAAAAAATCTGGTTTCAAGTCTGGTAAAGACAGTAGAATTGACTGTCATAAACTGTAGCAGATCACTTTGCAGTCACATTAAAATCAAGTTGAATAACATTAAAGCTTGTACATGGTGGGAAATACCACTTTAAATTCCTTCACCATCTGTTTCTTAAAAGTCAGCCATGAGTATTTCCCTTCCACTTCTCTTTTCCTTAGAATGGTTGATGCAGAGGTACAAGTGTTTAAAGGCTATACTCAGGGTGGGGTATTGGCAGTGGAGTAGAAGGACCTTGGCTGTGCTGGAGTGGGAGAGTGGGATCTGCTGATAAATATTAGGGACTGAAATGGCACTTGCCAGAAACTGTTTTATCACAGTGAAATTATACAAGAACTAAGTTTCTTGTTAAGCCTTTTCTCAACGAATCTCCCCTGCTTAGATTTTGGAACTGCTGCTGGAGTAATTGGAGTGATCTGCTGGAGAGTTACAGAACTTTAGGTGAACCCTTTATTATTTATTTATTTGTTTCGTAGTATATCTCTTTACTGCAACTGTCCTAGCCCTTCCTTCTGCCATCTAAACAGCACCATCTTCAGGCACATTTAAAACTTGTCCATTACCTAGAGGTGACCTAGCTGTTCCTCGTACTGGGAAAGCTCTTTTTCTGGTGCTGAAATTGCAGACCTTCTCCTCCTGGTTTTTCCCTGAGCATTGTCTTTAAGTCTTGAGACTTGTCAAAATTATTCTATCACCCCGAGATGCGACTACCAACCCCCTTCCAGTTGCACCCTTTTTGTCTGTATGATTGAATCTTTTCTCAGATGGACACTCAAATTTTCTTTGAAGAGCTTGACCACTACATCTGTTTCATACTGTTTATTTCTATCATTTATTGTGATTTTTTTTTTCCTGATCTCCTCCGTGGAAAGACCAACTCTATTTTCATTGTTATGTTCAAACAATATATTTCCACTTTCTGTTTTTAACCTTGAAAGAGACAAAGAGATTTCTAGATCAACTCTATTTTACTATCTACTTGTCTTGAACGTATATTTTTAACACAAGCAAAATTGAGTTAAGTCAAAAGAAATACATGAGTTATTAGTCTCTAGTAATTATGTTTGTTTCATATAAAGAAAAGTCTTGGCTTGGTGAGTATCAAAATCACAGGAACATGCAACGAGAGGTACTCAGTACATTTATAATGTCATCGTAACCACCTACTGTTATTTCCCCCGACAAAATGTCATTTGCATAGTTTGTTTATTCCTTGATTTTTTTTTTTTTTAATAGTCCAAAGGCAAATAAACAGAAAAAAATTCCACCGCCCACCCATGGTCTCTGTGCAAGGCAGATTGCAAAGCTACTTATGTAGTTCTTTATGTCAATGTTTGCCTTCTAAGAAACACAGTAACTGTTTCTGCCCTTTGCTCTCCACTTAATAAATGACGGGGAGATGCAGGCCCTCCTTCCCGCCCTCCCGTTGCAAAGAAAAGGATAGTGCTTAACTTCAAGGAGGGTGTTCACACCCAGCAATGCCTCCACAAGAGTCTCCCCCGACTCCGCGGGATCTCTCCAACTGTGGGTCCTGTGTCTTGCAGCACTGATAGGAAAGCACAAGTTCTCCTGCCTTTGCTTCATTAGATAGACCAACAACGTGGTGACAACTAGAGGTTTTCGTTAGTCTTTATTTGGGAAAGAAAAATTCCTCAGTACTAAAGCTGCTGGATTTGCCAATTTTCAGTTTTACTGCGAGAGATAATTTTGTCGAAGGTTTCACATGGTAATTAGGGGGAACGTCTGCACGGCGTCTGTAGGAAATGCTGCAGCAGGCAGCACTTGCCAGGTTCCAGCGTGTGTTACCGAATGAGAAGAGAGAGCAGATGCGCTGGGGCCTGTCCCGGTGTCCCGGCGTCCCGGACGGGGCCCCCGGGGCGTGTTAGCGGCGCTGCGTGTGTGATCCAGACCTGCAGCTCTTCAGACGCTGCATTTCTCCCGAGAAACACGGGCCATTCCTCACCCCTGCTCGGCCTCCTCCTGCCCGCAGAGCCACTCCCGGGCCCGAGAGCCGGGACGGGGCACACGGGGCTCGGGCGGGGCGCACCGCTTATCCCCGGGGAAGCGGGAGGGAGATGGGAAAGAGTCTGGGCCCCTCGCCGTGCGGAGGTCCGAGGCTGGGTAACCATCCCCTGGAAGGCAGGGTATCGCCGTGTCTCATTCCCTTGGCCCCGGGGGCGAGGCTGGGGGGAAAGCGCTGCGCAGAGGGATGAAAAGTAGCGTCAAAGAGGGGCGGCAAGGTTGCTCCCCACCCCGGATAGGAACTAGGCTGTTCATAATGAAGAGGCTTTTCGATGTCTTACAGCCAATGACAAAATTCTTGTATCCTACTTTTGGGCGAGAGACCGCCTTTGTGGGTTAATTTAAGGAGACGGAAGAAGCTGCGGTACCGGTCGGGAGGGAAGAGGAAGGGTGAGAAAGTACCGAGGCCACGCTGGAGGGGCCGGCCGGGAGCAAGGGGACAACGCAGAGGCTCCCACGGCCCCAAGCTGATGCTCAGCCCGCCTCCAGTGCCACCCGGGTCTGTCTCCGCCCTGTGGGTCCGGGCCGGTCCGGCAGCCACAGGTTCCGCAGCTCCTGCAGTCCCGTCCCCAGGCTTGGGGTTAGCTCCGAGGGGAGAGCGGGGATCCCCACGGCTGCGTCCCGAAGTGTCGTGTCCTTTCTCCACGAGGGGAGCTACCGTCCCCTGGGAGGGCAGGGCAGATTCCGAAGATCCCCCTGACAGTGTGGTCCCCTAAAGGCCCCGAAGCGCCTGAGGATCTCCCTCACTCCTCCAATGACACCGGGGTTTCGGGAGAATGCTCCCGGCGCCCCTTTCAGCTCCTGAGAACAGGGATACAGAGGAAAGAATCTTTTCTTTTCTTTTCTTTTCTTTTCTTTTCTTTTCTTTTCTTTTCTTTTCTTTTCTTTTCTTTTCTTTTCTTTTCTTTTCTTTTCTTCTCTCTTCTCTCCTTCTCTTCTCTTCTCTTCTCTTCTCTTCTCTTCTCTTCTCTTCTCTTCTCTTCTCTTCTCTTCTCTTCTCTTCTCTTCTCTTCTCTTCTCTTNATCAGATCTCCCCAATGTGAAAATAAATGTGAAGTAAATCCACCTCCAGCAAAATCACTTTCTTTCTGATATTAGTATTGCAATGTTTTTCCACAAAGAGATCGACACTGTCCCACCTTAATTATTTTACATGCAAAACAAATTGGGACTTGTGAACCAAAATCTCTAAGTGAATTCATACAGTTTTTTGTGGTTTTTCTTTTTTTTTTCTCTTTCTCTTTCTCTTTCTTCAATTTAGTCCATTTTTGTTTTGTTTTTTCTCTTTTTTACTCTGATTATTTTACTTCTTGAGATAAACCTCTTTCTCAAGTTCATTTCGTTTTTCCAGACCCTCTCGGCCCGGGAGCCCATGTTTCACGGCCTCCCTTAGGAAGCAGCAGTGAGGGGCTTGCACCTTTCCCGACGCCTTTGCGGATCAGAGCCCGAGTCGCCCCCTTGGAAAAACGGGACCAGCGCAGCCAGGCCGTCAGCGGAGGGGAGGGGAGGGCTGGAAGACAGAGGGCTAAATTTCTGTCCACCCAAAGCAGCTTCTGTTCACGGCTGGGAGGTGAATTCGATGAGTCCCCAGCGCTCCTGGGCCAGCCGGGCACCCCACGCCGCACCTCCGCCCCAGAGACACCCGTCCCGGCGGCCCCGGGTGAGGAGCAAACCGAGTCCCGACCCGCCGGGGGCTCTTTATTCGATCGCTTTCTCTCGCCCCCCAATAAACTGATGATCATCTTTACAGGAGAACACAGGTGCGGGGAGAGGGCATCCTCACAGAGCCCTCCTGAAGAAGGATCTTCCCAATAATTTTACTTCAGGAGTCTGTCTCTTCCCTCCTTCAACTTTATCCCAAAGCAGAGGTTTTATTTTTGGGGTGTTTTTTTCCTCACCTAGGTTCTCTTTTTTTAAAGTTATTTTTAGCAATGCTTCTGTCTTTATTGGCTGTTCAGAAAAGGAAAAAGAGAACATTTCCACAGTATTTGGTTTCATTCAAATAAAGATCTTATAATTTTTTTTTTTT
>VZTE01000967.1:437567-451090 GCA_013397775.1 Eulacestoma nigropectus | reverse complement strand
TTTTTTTTGCTAACACTCCCTGGGACTGGACCAAACAGAGACTAGTCTTAAATTAATTCACAAAAGATAGGTGACTACCCAAGATGAAAGATGAATTCCTAGCTACACAGGTGTCATGTAGGAAGGCCCTGCATCCAGGTGTTCCCTACCCTTTTCCTGGTTTGACTTTACAAAGGTGAAGGTATTTTAAAGTAAGTTTCGATGCTTCTCTAATGTGCACTTCCTCCATCATTTCTCTATTCTAGAGCCTTGCTCAGATCCAAGAAATTTCTACCTGCTTTTTTTGTTGTTGTTGTGGTTGTTGTTGTTGTTGTTGCAAAAATCAATAGCAGAACAAGTACATTTCTCTAAGAAAAACCCCACAGAGGACTGCCCTGCTCTCTCTGAGCCATGATCCAGCATCTGAGCCTGGGCACTGAATTCCCCATGAAGTGCCAAACACGGCTGACTTGCTGTATGCAGTCTGCAGCAGATTTTCTCTTCTCACTTCTGCATCTACACCTTCTTTCTCTTTTTCTCATCAACAGGGCTATGCAGAGCCCTTCTCCAGCTAAGTATGTTTGTTACTACACCACATTTTGGTTTTACCTGATTTACTTCGCTATCACTGCCCTTCATATCACTCCTCTGAATTTTTGTTTTTTTGATATTCAGAAAGTGCTGATGTCTGTGTCTGAACTCTGCTCTTTCACATGATATTGTCACATCGACAATATTTTTAGAAAGAGACAGGTTTAAATAAAATGTATAAAGGACAACCAGAATAAAACATACACCAGGTCCTTCCGTTCTTGAAGATGAAGTGTCTTTTGCCCGTTTTGGAGTCTTCTGAAGTCGGTGAGATATTATTCTGAGCTGGCTTTTATCAGGAATCTCATATCAGTATATTGTTGACAGAATTTCTCTCCTCGTAGAAAACAAGCACCTAACTATAATTTCTGCAGCAACAGAGATGCTAATCTGACTCTTCTGTGCCACATCTAAACTATCATTATTGCCAAAGATTAACATTGTTCATGCTTGCATAACTTTGTGAGATACGTACCAAAGGTCACTTTTCAGGTAGGCTGTAACCTCGGTTTGTCTCCTGGCAACATGATAAGTTGTTAATGGACCTTAATATTGGGGAGATGCAGATCTGTTCATATGCTGAACACCTTGGAGGTTTTGCATTTCAGAGCTTTTCTAGTTCTATAAGATACTTAAGCCTCTGAAATCAATTTTGCTTGCTTGAGAACTTGTTAATATCACTGTGAAATCTTACCTACAAAGTTCTTCAGCATGAGGAAGTGCTGGAACTAACTTTGCAAATTTGTTCTTTATGATCATATTTTGGGAAAGTCAGAGCTACAGGCAATTAGTACTAAGAACACATGAAAAAATTAGAGAATACTGAACTCATTGCCCAGACTTTGGTACTCCAAAACACAAACCACATGTCTTCAGGGTCTAGGTTTGAACATCAAGCTGAGTTAATTCAGATCTGATCCCATATGCAATTATGGATAATTTACAGGACCAATTCCATGCCCCACTAGTAGAACTGTATGTTTGCGGTATCTACATCTTTTTGATGAAGAAAAGAAAATTAAGCTTAATGCAAAAATATTTGATTCACTCATCTGGATGAAAGTATCTATACGATGTGTGTGGCAACATTATTTCTGGTCATGAAATAATTTATTTGTCTTTTAAGAGATTTTCTCCCTCTTTTAAGAGATTTGATATGCAGATGCTAAGCAGGGTTGGCCGCATACTTGCTCTCAAACAGCCCAAGTGCATGTCTCCTACCTTGGCCATATCACACCAGCCTTCACTTGCCCGGGGGCTGTTGAATAACCCAAATTCCCAATACAGAGAAAACAAGGTGTCTTAAGTTGTGGTGTGATCACACTCACTGAGTCACTCTGGGGAATAGCTGCCCCAGATTTGCAGATTTTTGTTGGGATTCTATTTTTTCTTCGTAACCATTGTTCACAGGAGCCACATCCTTTTAGTGCTGCAACTCATTTCCAGAGCACTGGTTCCCTCCCTGCTCATCTTTCCAAGGTACGTGCCTCACAGCTCCCAGCCTAATGGCATTTTGACATGCTGCTTGCAGAGTTGGGAAGCTTTGCTGCCCTCATAATGATCAACAGGAAAGAGTCTACAGGATAACAGAAATCTGGAAAACATGAGGGGTGAAAGATGTGCCTTTGTTTAAACTGCAAAAAGAAAAGAAAAAGAAAAGAGTAGGAAGACAGGGGACAACAGTGTTCTGTATGTAAAATGTGGCTACAAAGTTGCTGGTAATCACTTATAAGCAACTGAGGAAGAATGAGAAATCATTTAAAATTGCAGCAAAGAAAACTAGGATAAATATTAGAAACAGAGCCTGTTTCTTGAGATGGTATCCAAGAAAAGGCTTTGATAGAAATCGCAGGACTTGTGCTACAGAAATGCAGATCAGAAGAAATATCTATAAGAGATTATCTAAAGTGATTTACTTAACTATAATGCAGAGGGTGGAATGGTGGGAGAGTGGCCTGGATGGTTGGATGACTTCTTGACTTCTCTTTCAGTGCTTCATTGCTACAAAACTATCTCACCCCCCGAGGCAAGGCAGCTCTTCAGCTGGCTGACAGCTGATGCAGGATGGAGATTAAACTCAGCTGAAGATTAACTGTGGTGGTAGAAATATGTTGATTCATGTGGAATTCAGGCTCCTAATTCACACCCAGACCACTGGCAGAGCCACTGCTGGCTTCGGTAGCTCAGTACCAAGTTCTTATCTGGCAGGCACTACCATGTCCACTTTGCTGTTTCGAAGAAATATCACAAGATTGGCCTCTTACCAAATCCATTCCATCTCTGTGAAATATTATGGCTGTTTCAGCATGAGCTGTGTGGCAGTCAGAGATCAGAGTGGCACAGAAGGTGACTAGGCTGTTAAATTCACTATGTTACTAAATAAAAGTATTAAACTTTTCATTCTTCCCTTTGTTGTATTATTTGAATAATTGTTATCCCGGTTTTGGATACTAAAATTACTGCCTAAGAAATGGTCTCAGTGGAGCAGAAAGGATGCAAAATTGACCAACTAATAAGAAGGAGAGCTGCATTTTTATTTTAAGCATCAAGAGAATTCCTGGGAGAAGAACTCAAAGTAGGAAGCACAGTACTGTTCCTCTAAATTCTGATCACAGAGGTCCTTTTCATGGATACAGAGAGGAGGGGATCAACTTCACTTTTTGACTGCATTTATTTGTTTTATTAGGCACTGGAATTGATTAGGAGTGCTCACACAAGCAATTATGGCACCTCTGATGGGGCATGGCAATAAACAGGAGGGAGGTGGTAACTTTTTCTGTTTTCGTATTTGTCTGCAGTGTAAGGGGGAGAGGGTAGACAAAGCAGAAGGTGGTGAAACAGGTGGATGGTGAGGCAGAGAGAAGTAAAGAAAATTAGGATGGTGGATGTAGTAAGGAGAGAAGGACAAAGCAGCAGGCTGAAGCGCAGGAGTCAAATAAGCTTGGAGTCATTGTGGAAAATCACTACCGTATTATCTTGTGGTGAGTAGAAAGTAGCTGAAGAGAACAAGGTGAGGGAGGTAAGGATCTAAGAGAGGAAGCAGGCAGAGACATGGACCTGGCATGGCTGGAATTGGCACAGGAGCATGGCAGGGTTTGCTCATAACAGCCCCTGGGCTTTCTTGCAAATATTGCTCCAGGAATCACAGCCCATGTCTGTCTGTGGATTTTGGGCACTTCACAGCTAAGCCTCGAGGATGGAGGGTGGGGAAGGAGGATGCTTAATGGGGATAAGTGGGAAGGAGACAAGGGCCCAAGTTAACAAATGACTCAGCTATGAAGGGCACGGGAGCCCTGAGGACAGAGAGAGCAGTGTCACAGAATGCTTGCTGCCCAGCTCAGCTCTTGCCACACGTCTTTCCACCCTTTCCATATAGCACATTGGGCCAAGGAGCCTCAGTGCCATCTCCTCCTGCCTCCACCACTCACCACAGCAGAAATGAACCCACCCTTGGCTGCTGCCACTCTCCCTGGGAGGAGAGCAGAGCCAGTATTTGTTATGAATCTGTTGTATGAATAAAGGAGGAACCATCCCTGCCCCAGGGCATCTCCAAGAATTTGCAGTTCAGATGTGTACTGCACTGGGTATCCACCTCAAAATGGGTCAGGAGAAGCTGAACTAAAACCTGTCTGTCTGCAGGGATTAACCCACAGGGGATCCTCTCCCAGCAGAGTGCCAGACCTGCAGCCACAGCAGAGGGAAGGTGGAGGCTGCTATTACAAGCCTCCTCTGAAGACCGAGGTGCTTTTAATTTTAGTCTGGGAACTTTCCCCTCATTACCCTCCTGACAGGATGGGCGCAGACAGCATTAAGGATGCTGGGCTAGGCACTGGCCCCAGAGGAATGTCCTCCTCCTCCTCCACCTCCTCCTTCTCCTCCTCCATCTCTGCGGCAGCACCTCAGCACAGGGGGAGGCACAACAGCACTTCCAGTCAAACACCTTCTCTTGCAGGATTTCAATTTGTCCAACCGAAGGCGGCTGCAGGAGGGCAGGGAGCCTCCACCCCACCCTCACCCTGGCTCCCCACGGCCGTGCAAGTGAGTCTGGCTGCTGCCTTTTCCCAGGGCTAAAGGGGATCGCTGATTAAAGGGGCCTTCTGACCAGCTTTGCCCTAAAAGGAGCTTACAAAGCCCGTTTGTTTAACCTTTTCACAGCAGCTTGACCCTGTCACGAAGAACAAATCACTCTGAAACAATGTTGAAGTGTGGGACTGACGGAGTTGCTCCCAACCTCTTCCTCCTCTGCCATTGCAGACCCAGGGAAGAGTCTAGTGCTGGCAAGGAACAAGGACCCTTTTCTGCCTCCCACCAGCTCCACAGCTTTGAGCAGCAGCTGGGAGTGTTGATCCCCATGAAACGAGGGCTGGGTATGAGTGTCTGTGCTGAGGACGCAGATGTGACACTGCCAGGGCAGCCTGCTCCTCACCTCCCTGATAACAGTGCAGGTTCTTGCCTCCAGTTTTTCCCAAATATTGGATGAACTTAGGGGATTGTTCATTTTTTTCCTGATGCTAAATCCTTCAACCAACTTTTGGGTTTCTATTGCCTGTTTTACACCTTTTGTTGACTTCCCAGCAGTGGAACCAGAGGACAAATAGACTCACTGGTTAAGTTTAGAAGTAAATATTTAAATTTTGTTACATTCATTGTTTTATGGATAGAGAAGGAACTATCCAGTTAGAAATAACAATTAAAAGCTTATTGAGATACTCAGATTTTAAACAATAGTTCCCTTTTCCCTTAATACAAATTATCAAAGCAAGAATGCATAAATTGGACAAAAGTTATAATATCCCAGTGTTTTCATGAAATGATTTTCTACATGAACAGGAAAATGAATCTTAATTGCTTACCACAAAAATATCCTCAGGCAATGGTAGTACAGTTAAGAGTTTTTCTTTAAATAGCATGCAAGAAAATGCAGTACATATGGTGCCATTAGCAACTTCAAAACAGTATTTGGATATTCCTTTAATTTAAAACAGCATGTGCTAACACAAAACTTAGCAGTAATAATTAATGTAAACTTTGGTAAGAAAGTAAACAATGCCATCTTTGTTGAGTGTGTAAGCCATTAGTCAAAATCAACAGAACCAGATTTTGATAGTAAGCATAATCACAAAATATTTTATAATAGCTATTTTTTAAGTTTTGTTTTGTTTGGCTTTGATTTAAAAAATAATGGTTGTACAGAACTGTGTTCTATTGTGCTCAGTAACTTTTCCTTTGTGAATACTGAACAAATAGACAGCAGCAGAACAAACTAAATGTGTGAAATGAGGAGTTGGATGACTTCACATTTCTGTTACAACCGTGTGTGTAAATTTAAACATCATGCTGGTATTTTGTGTTTTTACTTAACGACATTCACCGCAGAATGCAATGGAAACAACTCCGTGTGCTGAGGATGGTATACTCAATTTACAGGTCCCGTGGAAATCTAGCAGTGTTAGTGGCCAGGTGTTTAAATAAAGATCCTTCCTGTAAAGCAGACTAGGCTATTTAATCTCTGCCTTAATCTTGACACTTTTAAAGTCTGTGGGATGCTACTGAAATTAAGACTGCCTGTGTGTTGAGGATTATACAACACAGGCCATTCCAACCTGCCCTTGCAAGGGAAAACATTACTTTTCCATCTCAGTGAATTTTATATAATGGTGCCAGCTGGGACAAAAAATAACAGTAGTGGCACTGACCTTAGAGGTGTAAAATATCCACATTGAAACACTTCAGGAGAAACAAACAGGATGAGAGAATTTTACAGGTTTCCTTCTTGTAGGGGAAGTTCCTTATTTTCACTGCCCCCTCCTCACAGCAGCTCCTGTGAGCCCTGGAAAACCCTGCAGAAATTTGTGTTCCCTGCTGCCTCTCAGAGCCTGACCCTCACTGCAGCTGCTGGGGTTTCCTTCTCTGCACAGATGGGGAAAATAGCCGAGGTTCCAGGGAGTGAGGCACAGCAAAAGGATAATTCTTGACCCTCATGACAAATGAGCCACTGGCTGGCAAGGGGCTGTGCCTCCCTCGACCAGGAGCATCAGCTGTGAATCCTGCCATGGAGCATGGTGCCCAAGCCAGCCCTTCTTTAGGGAGCAGGGTCAATAAATTACCAAATCACAATGCAAGCAGGAAATATTTTCTTGGAAAGGAGAAAATGTGCATCAAGCCACCCCACAGTTAAAAGGAAAGAGGTTTTGTGCGGCGCAGGAGAGGGCCATCAGCCTTGCCAGCATGTACCTCCTTCTCGCTGGAGCTGTTGCACTTTGTATAAATAATTAAATCATCTTTGAAGCAAGGATTTGACCCTGCATCTCACGCCTCCCAGGTGAGGACCTGAACAACTGGGCAATAGACTCAATCTCTTGCTTTTCTCTCCCTGGCCCAATGAATATTTAATCGCCTATACAAAGTGAAGCAGCTCCAACGGGAGGGAGTGAAAGCCAGGCACCTTTCAAAAACTCTATAGCTCTGTGGCCCATCTTTTTTCCACCGGAGTTTGAGCTCCATGGAGAAAAGCCCTCAGTATGTAAGAGAAGTGGCTATGTTGACTGGATGGTCCCCTCTAGCAGAGTCAGAGATGGTGGGAGGCAGGTCCTGTCTTCTCACCTTTCCCATCCATAACACATACCCACCTACATAATTTATTTTGCAGCTGATAATATGCATCGTCTTGATATATTTGTCTAATTATTTAAAGTAGTTACCTAGGCAAGAGGAGAGTCAGACAGAACCTGCATGTCCCAGCAGCCTGTGCAGCTGCCAGGGCACATGCTCCTACTTCTGCTCAAGTTGGTGAGAAAGTCAAACACGTGAGGTCGGACAGGTGGGACAGACCATGTGCCTGCTGATGGGAGCTTATGTCTTGGAAAAGTTTAGTCTCCCACATGGCTACTGCTTTCACACTCGGCTCCTTACTTTATCCACTGACTGATGCAGAGCGCAATCCAACACATCCCAGCAGTAAAAAGCATAAGGAAGAGCTGCAGGGAATAAGAATGCAAAGAATAAGGTCATCCTGCCCAAGGCGCAATTTTGGTTTTTTTATAATTCCACAGGAAACTAGGCCATCCAGTATGGTTTTTAAAGCTAATGCAGAATTTTGAAAGACAGCACAACTGATGGTTTTTTAAAAAATGTGCTGAGCCAGAAAAGATGCTACTCAGGTATTTCTGTAGCCTATCAAGGTCAGAGTGGAATGAGAAGTGCCCTCATGTGTGTCTCACATGGTCCTGAATTATCTCAGCAAACATTTTATTAGAATTTTTTTGGTTATAACAGGAATAAGGATTTAGAGAACAACTGTTATTTGCAACTGCACCAGAAATTTAACAATGGGATTGCATAGGAAAAAGTGAGGAAGATATTTACCGATTTTAAAAAGATAATTGGTTATAACCTCCATTTTGCCAGGATATTGCTGCATTTTTCCCAACAGATGTTTTTTTGGGAACATTTGGGTATCTATCATCACCTCAAAGCAATACAAATCAAAACACTGTGTATTGACAAAAATAAAAATGAGATTTTTTTTTTTAATTTTTTTATTAAAAATTATTAAAAACACTCAAATCTAAGGGTGATAAAGAGGGGTATTCTTACTATGTCTGGGCCTTTTATTTAGGTCTCTGGGTTGGAAGTAAGTCTCCCCATGGGTAGACAACAAGATTTAAGACCCTCCAGGCAGTGGCTCTCCAGTTATCCTCAAGGTGCCTGATTCTACTGTCTACAAGTTGTATCCGCTCGACATCATGCCCCAGGTGAACTGTGAGCATATGGCTCTCTACTCACCAAATTTCCCAGTGCTGGCCATAGGCTGCAGACATGGAGCTGAGACACATCCCACTCCCTGCTCCTCCATTCCCAACTCGGATACGAGAAATTAATCTCTGTTGTTTAAACTATCTTGCCCAATTGTAAAATTAACTCCTACCTGCTGCAGTATGGAGGTGAAGTCTGGGGAGTCGGTGAAGATTAAATCTAGGCAGTTGTTGGGAAAGAGCTATCGTAACAGGAATATCACCTCCCCATCAGCAGCACTGGCAGGCGGAGGAGAAAACACAGGCACAAGGAGTTTTTCTGACTTCAGGAAGGGGCAATTTGTTAAGCACAGACTTGCATTGCTTGCGGTGAATTCATTTATCCCTTGATTTTGTGATTCCAGACCAAACTGCTGAGCCATGGTTTTTCACCTATTTTTCTGCAGCGAGACTCAGTCCTGTCTCCCAGAGCTTGTCGACAGAGATGGTAGCAGGAAAGGGATGAGTCAAGAGCAATCAGATCAAGAGGGTCATTTCACGGACACACCAAAATGGCTGGGAGCATTTTCTGATCCTTTCCCTCTTCTCGCTGTAGGATGAACTATCTTTGCTGAGTGTGTTTAAACTAACCTTGCAGAAGGGCTGTGAAAGGGCCTGGAAACACAAATGGTGTTTCAAAAACTGCTGGGGGTGGGAGACATACGGGTGACGTATCACTGCAGCCACAAGCTTTTGTCACGGCCCCGCAGCACCATGCTATGCCCGTGCTCACCGTCGTGAGACCTACCTGGCTGGCCAAGGACTCAGCTCTTTCCTGTCACCCCCGATTCACATTGCAGAGTATTCCTCAGCCTTACTTAGGACAATGATCTGGCACACTGTACCTGTGAAACCGTATTTTTGTCTTTACCTCTGTGCTGTTTGCCTGCTAAATTAGGAAGAAGGCTTTTTGAACTTGCCAAGTTTCAGTCACTCTACAATCGTGTCTTCTGTTTCTGCACTTATAGCTGCTGTTTGCAAGCTTAAGATTCCCTGCAAATGATTCCTGATTCTCCTGTCACACTGATCTCTTGTCCATGAGGACTCCCAGAGCAAACCTCCTAATGCTAATGTTCAGCCAAGGACAAGGGTTAGTTTTAACAATGCATTGCTTAATTTAAAGTGTGTTGCTTTGCCTTCAAAAGCTGCTTTAAGCTATTGCCAGTGGCGTCATCTCAGTTTGGTCAGGTCTGTGGGCAATGCAACCTTACAATCCCTGTGCTCCAAAGTACCCTTCAAAAGTAGTCTTTATGATGGCTTGTCACAGACAGCATCACTTCCAAAATGTTGTGTATCACAAGTAGAACACAGAGAGGATAACTGTCTTAAAAAATCAGCAGTCTTAAAAAATGTCTTAAATAGATGGATAAATGTCTTAAAAATCATGCTTGTGCTCAGAGAGAGCTGACCTTCACAGGTGAAGGTGAAGGTGCGCCCTGATGCTTGGAGGCAGGAGGGTGGTGAGGCCAGAGCAGGAAGAGTATGTGGCACTCATGTTTCCAGATTCTTTCCAAGGCAGTGGGACAGGGAAGCTTAAGATCTACAAGGGTGTTGAGCACCAAGTAGCCCAGCAGAGCTGGACAGGAGACTGAGAAGGCAGACACAGCCAAGAAACAGTGAGAAATTACATTTTCTCCTTATTAGCTCATTTATATTTCTCTCTCCTCTAGGTCTGTGCCCTACCCTAGTTTGGCTTTTTTCTTCATCTTCACTTTCTCCTTCTGTCCTATATTCAGCTTTCCCCAATAACAATCAGAGCCTAAACCTCTCTCCTTATGCTTCCTCTTCTCAGAGATGATACAAAACAACGTCAACAGATGGTGGTTTGTGTGTTTTCACATGTTTTTCATACACGCACAAATTGATTCAAAGAGATACGTTGTGCACCCTTTGCTGTTCCCTCCTACCAGGGAAACACAGACTGAAAGCAGAGCTCCTGAAGAGTCCTTAGTCCTGCTGTTCTCCATAAAATCACACATAGCAAAACCTTCTATAACTCACTGGATTGGGGCCATATGCCTGGTGTTATGAAATATATGGAGGAAATACGTGCTTCTCAGTAGTGTGAGGAAAAGCCACTCAGCAGTTCCCATATTTTATGTATCTATATATTACTTTGAGCAATGCAGATGTATGCTTTGTTTAGAAAAGTCATCCTTATTTCAGCTGCCAGTGCCAGGAGAGTACAGGACTGGGGAAGGGCTGCCCACTTCATTTTCCAATGTGACTGGAAAGAAATTTTTATTTGTGATGCTGCTCTGGCACATAGGAACGAGATATGGATGTGTAAATGGATAGTATCGTCTCTGGGTGGGGGGATCACAAATAACACAGTTAGGGCTTGTCTTGTGCCATCTTTCAGATGAAGAGAAGGGAAAGACTAAAATTCTCTCTGGCTGAGATGTCAATACATCACATGTCTGCTGAGATAATTTGTACAGTTTGTTCTTACACAGATCTTTTGATCAGGAAAACCTAATGAAATTTGTGAAGCTGTTTTGTGTTGCCATCAGGGACAAAAACCCGGCTGAGTCAGCAAACGGGGCGTTGGGCATTGTGGCTTTGCCTGAGAGACGATTCACACAACGAGCTGGTTAAGCCCCAGCTCCAACACGCCCTCTGCGTGCAAAAAAATAACACTTCAAGTGAGCTGAGTTCTAGAAAATGAAAACTAATTGCTGGGGTTAGAAGAATTCAGCCAGTCTCAAGCCATTAGGATCACGGCCGAGCAGGGAATGTCATGGAGCCAATTGGAGCAAAGCTGTCACGGTTTTACCATGTTTAAGACCTAACCTTGGGTTGCTCTGTGATCACACGACCATGGCTCCAACATTTGCTGCAGAATATTCTCCCCATGCCCCAGCAGCACTTCCCTCCACGGATGCAGCAATGAGTGCAAGGAATGCCGATTCCACAATACTCCTCATCGCCAGCAGGACAGAGACAGACAGGCCTGGCAGTTTAATTTGCCCTTTTTTTTTTTTTTCCTAGAGGAATAAAAACAACAAAAAGACAACCTAGTCTGTAGTGAGATTTCTGACTGATTGTGGAGTAATTCGGACAGAATGGAATAGAGCCTGCTCAGTGGTTCATGAACAGCACTTATCCGTACTCCATTATTTTCCCTTTAGTTTGCTTTACAAATTAGAAAAGGGCACCAGTGTCAAATTCTTGATGCAAGCCTCTGTGTGAAATGATAAGCTAAATTCTAAATTGAGGTCAAAGCTGTTCATGTGGTTCCTGCTGCTAATAAAAACACTTTTCTTTGTTCCTGCCTGCTAAGAATGCTTGCCTCCTTTATAAACAGGATCTTATCCCAAAAGAGACACCTCTATGCAGATGTTAGGGAAAAGTACCCTGCTTAAACAATAATCTCTCCTTAAAAACACATTATGGTTTGTCAAGAAGAAAAGTAGCACGGTTTCATTGAGAGAAATGCACTTATTCTAGCTAAAATTCTGGTTTTGTCTGCATGCAGCATCTCAAGATATTTTTCTGAGTGATTCACAGTGTGAACAAATAATTGGCAGAAATCTAGAATTATGTTCCAATAATTTCCCTTAAACTTCAAATTAATTTGCATTCAGAGAGGGGCTGAGTTTTTCCCCACAATTTCCTCTTTTGACACTCCTTTCTGAGTACAAAATGAAACAAAAAAATTGATAAAGAAAAAGCAACACTGTAGTAACTTATAACCAGCTCTTGCTACCTGGAGAGCTCTGGCTAACAGGATATAAAAGCTGACATCATCACACCCTGCTGAGGGATGATGCAGCACCTGGGAGAGTGGTGTCCTACTTGGGCACGAATTTTCATGGTCCCAAAGGTGGGTGGAAATGACTCAGGAGAGATTTGGTGTCCCTCCCTGAGAAACAACAGCACCTACCAGAGGGATGGGGTCAATTGTTTGGGCACAGTTACAATTTTATCCTTAAAATCATTACCATAAAGTCACTCAATTTTAACATCTGCATACATCTTTTAAAGCCTTAATGTATGAATCTGGCTTTTTTAGTGAGCTACCAACTTTGCTGGGTGCAGCAGTATAATACTGAGTGTCAGGGAACAGCTGATCGCATCATCATCAAACTTGGACATCAGAAACGACTGTGTCTCTGCCTTCCTTGGTTCTGTCCTCTCTGCTGTCACCGTAAAGGGACTGGAAGCTGGTTCTACAATCAAATAAATTCTCAAATACTGCAGAAGAAGAGTCTTCATATTTTTTTTTTCTCTTTCCTGGGAGAAAAGAAATCAATTTACCTAGTAATAAAAGAAATGTCATGGTGGGGTTACATAGCTCAAAGCAGTCACGGGAGACAGAGCATTTGTAGACTGCAGTATCCATTCTTTTTATTCCATTTTTCTTTTCTCTGTGCTAAGCCCTTGGTAACTACAGTGAGTTGAATTAAAAGTGTCAGTTTGAAATGGTTGGAAATGGGTATAAATTGGAACTGTCTTTGCTGAGAAGCAGTATGAGATGGGATCAGGGCTAGAGGCAAGGGAGGTTTTGGAAGGGCATCACTATGTGTATTTGCACGTGCATGCTTTACTACCAGGGAAGAAGAAGCACAAGCAGAAATGTGAAATCGAAGCAGGGAAGAGTGTTTCCTATTGTTCTGTTTCTATAAAACAATTTTCTAGTTAAATTTACAGGAATTATAATCAAACAATGCAAATTTTATGTGTATTTATAATGAATTATGCAGATGTAATGATATGAAGCAGTGCTCTCCTGCACTGCTTAGTGAAGATAATCCTCATCAGCTTTACTCTGAAATAGACTAAACACTTGTCCAAATACACATACAGAATAAGGATAAAGCAGGAAGATGTTTGTGCATCTGCCCCAGCAGCAGCTGAAGGGCTTAAAAGATGAGAAAACAACTGGGGTAAGGCCTACCTGAGGGGGGAGGGGGAAGAGAAAAGAAAAGAAAAGAGAAGAAAAGAAAAGAAAAGAAAAGAAAAGAAAAGAAAAGAAAAGAAAAGAAAAGAAAAGAAAAGAGAAAAGAAAAGAAAAAAGAAAAGAAAAAGAGAAAAGAGAAGAAAAAGAGAAAAGAGAAGGAAAGGAAAGAGGAAAGGAAAGGAAAGAGGAGAAAGGAGAAAGGAGAAAGGAGAAAGGAGAAAGGAGAAAGGAGAAAGGAGAAAGGAGAAAGGAGAAAG
>VZTE01000967.1:419327-437266 GCA_013397775.1 Eulacestoma nigropectus | reverse complement strand
AGGACAGAAACAGGAACTGGAGTCCTTGGCCTTTCTTCTTGGGGGTAGACATTCTGCTCCAAAGGCAATGTACTCCAAACAAAGTCACTGAATTTACCCAAACTAGGCTTGTGAAATATTTTCCTGGTAAAATAATCTAGTAGCACAAACAGCTCAAAGTCAGGACATTTCTGCATGATTTGCCCAAACACAGCTAACACTTGTCCCCAGCTCTTACATATCAGGAGCTCACAGGGCTGGAGGTGACAGGCATCTCAGAAAGGCCTGTTTTACCCAATTTTTATTCAAGGAAGTCCCAGATTGATTCCCTGGAGAGAATTTTTCACAGCTTTTGCAAGTGTTGCTGTCAAAACCAGCCATGAAATGGTACTGTTGCGTAAACAGCCCATTTCCTCTCCTGTTGTACACTGTCCCTCTGCAGAGCTTCCCATCTGAGCAAGCACGGGGAGGTGGGGAGAGCAGCGCTGGAAGGAAAGCCCGGCAGAGCCCACACAGCCAGCTCGCCTCAAACAGCTTGAGTTTCTTCACAAGTGAAGCTCCTCTTGACTCCAGAGACTGCAGATGCCCTGCAGCAGTGCTGCCTACTGTGCTGAAATCCCCGCGGGGACACAGGGCTTGCGGAGGAGGAGAGCCAGCCGTGCTTTTAGCCACGTCTTCTGGGAGCAGCCCTTCCGATGGGGGGGGTTGGAACTAAATGGTCTGTGAGGGCTCCTTCACAAACCATTCCATGATTCTATGATGTCCTGCCCTCCCCCCTCTGCTGAGGCTTGGGCTAGATGCAATTGGTTTCAAAGACGGGGTTTAATGCTTTTTAATACTAGTTAAGTGAGTGGGTTGAGATGCTAGTGTCGAAATGTCTTGAGGAGGGAAAGAATTCTGGATTTCCTGTTATTTGTCTTGCTTCACAGAATCCCATTTTTTAGTGAACAGATGGAATATTTTTGGTTTGTTGAACATTTTGTCATCACTATTCAGCACCAGCTAACCTGCCAAATGCTCTTGAAAAATACGCAGTTATTGCAGTCTCTGGTCCTCTGTTTTACAAGAGCAAGTTTGCTCCTTGGTTTCCATGAATAAAAAGAACTATTTATTTTTCTCTTTTTTTTTCTTCCCTGCCTTAAGATCCAAAGACTATTCTCTATTGATACAAGTGGCAAAAACTCATTCAAAGTAAGATAGATGTTATTCTGCCAGAACAGGAAAACTCTTGGATGAAACCAGTAGTGACTGGAATTTCTGTACAGAGAACTCTACCCTATTTGCCAACAGTGACCAACAGCCAAGGATAACTGTGATTTATTTTTTTTCCAGTTGGAGGTGTGTGGTGGTTTCTATTAGCTTTTAAATGCAGAAATACAAGGAGGTTTGGGTCAGAGGCTCTGCTTGGTCTAACATACCTCTGCAAATGCACTTGTTTGCTTTCTGTCCTGCTGAACCCATTAGCTTGTGCTGGGCTGAGGCACCATTTCTATGGGGCAGAATTGCTTCCTGTAGAAAAACAGGCTGTCTTCAATCAGGACATAAAAATGGACCTCATATGGCTGACTTTGGTAGGACATTCCCCTGCTGAATAACCATCGTGGCTAAAACCTGTTTTCTTTGCAATTTGAGTTTGTCTGGCTTAATTTTCTGTTGCCAGGCACTTTTTTTCATAAATTATTCTTTTCACATTCTTTTCCAATTCCTCTGTTTTCTGCTGCCTCCTTTTCAGAAATCTTTAAACTGTAAAACCCAACTCTGAACACAGATTTCAGCACCCTACATCCAGATACAAAACATGCTGACTTTTATTCCCTGCTCCTAGGGATAATACCTCTTTCATGCATTTGAGTAGGATTTATATTGCAATATTGCTATCATTGCTTTTTAGAAAATCTGACTACAGTTTGCTAACAGTCTCTAGTTCATCTATCAGACTGAAATGACAGCAACAGAAAAGACCATGTTATATTTTTTACTGCATTGTGATCCATTCAGTGGTTGCCCATGTGTTTGTTACCTCTACCTCTGTACTGAATTTGAGACTGTGAAGCCAGCAGAGAGTTGCAGAGCAGCTGTCAGTTTGTTTTGCATCTGTCACCTCTGATATCCCTGAAAAAGAGAAGAACATGAGCATGGCTATAAAACAAAGCAAAGACAAACAATATTTCCATGAATTATGTGCATGTTTCCACTGGAGAAGTTTTGGTCTAGTTAACAGCAGAGGAAGTCAGTGAAAATTTTATTTCTACTGTGTGGGGTCAGGAATACTTTGCAATTCTACAGCACTTTACAAGCAGAATTTCCGGACAATATGCCCCACTCCTTTTCCTGATTTCCAGTTATAAAATATTCTTGTGGTTCTTAGGCTGTAAATGAAAAAAAAATCTCAAGACGTACATTGGAGAGAGTGGGATGCTACCTTGTTTTGTTTTGTTTTATTAGGACTACAAGAGGAAGCTAGCCAAGGAAGGAATATTATATATACCCTCCCCTATCATCATGGTAATATATCATGTCTGACACTGGATATTAAGAGTCCTAGAGAAGACTTCCTCATGCTTCAGGAATAACAAAGGGAAGAATTTGCTTTGAGGGATTTGATACAATGAGAATTAGTTGCAGAAAAACTATTCTAGAATACCAGATTAAAAGGGATCTCCAGGACTATCTGGTACAATATCAGAACTTTTAAACTGGTAAATTCTTTTATTTTTTTTTTTTCACTTTTTTCAATGATTAGGATCCAAGACAAACACTCCGACAACCTCCTATGCACTGCTCCCCAAGGAAAAAAGATGACACTACAATTGAAGTAATCAATGTCTGATTTGTGAATTCTGATTCAGTGAATTTCTGAATCTGCTTTATTATGAGTACTCATAACATTCCTGCATAACTGAGATCCAGTATACATTGGCAGACCCATACTGCATATGTCTGTGACCAGGAGCAACAGAAGATTGCTAAACACTCACACAGGGAGGAGCATTTAGGGATCATGGTGTTGCTCACTAGCAAAAAGCAAGTTTGTCAGTGGGGATTGGAATTTCAAGGTCAGAAACACCAAGGAAAAAATCATTAAAGGCCAAGAGGAAAGACACAGAGGAAAAGATAATTTCAGGAAAGGAAATGGAAAAAGAGGATCTGCTTTTGTGGAAGAGACGGTTTGTGACTGTTGAACCAGCTGAGGTGAATGTAAAACCACTTAGATCTGTTTAAACTCCAGAATGTGGAAAAAAATGTTGATGTGGACAGTGTTAATATATGCCCTAAAACTGCCATAACCTTGAAACAACTACAGATGGTGAGAAAACTGAGGAAGATAAATGCTCTGTCCTCTTTTGTTGCTGAACATTACATATTTGTTCTCTTTTCTGCCCAGATTCAGGGTCTGCAACATTAAAAATCTCAGTAAATGCAGGTGTGTGCCTCAACTAGCACATGAAAGAGAAGGACACGAGCCTTGAAACGGTCAAAAAATGAGAAACTTTAGGAAAGGGTCGTAGAGATAATGCCTAAGAGGAAGCCAAGGAAAAACAATAAAGTGACTCTGCAGGAGTATAGTGAAAATTTACTCAGAAAGTTTAAGACACATGGACTTTGGTGTGTACAGGCCCAGCACTCAGTGTGCCCGCCGTGTGCTGGGAAGCCAAGCTACTCCTGGGTGTTTCATCCTTATGGGTAAGCCACTGAAAAGATGCAGTATCAGATTTTTTCCAATGCATTTAGCTTCTTTCATCAATATTCTGAAGTTTCTTAGAAATCCTGATTCTCCAGTGCTCTCTCTGTGAACAAACAAAAACCTTATGAGCACTTTCAGATATTTATTCAAGTATTTGATTTGAAGCTGGAGTCTTCCATCTGTTGCAATTCAACATAGAAAGTATCGAGTAATTTTATATGAAGTGATGTGGTCAATAAATTTTAAAGACAGAAAGGCCATTACTGTAAGCCTACCTACTGCAGAGCAGAGACACAAAGAATTCATCCAGTAATTCAGAATTCAAAATATATCTGAACACATCTTAGTTAGTCTCCTGTCCAGTAAATCAAGATGTCTAATTTTTAGCTTGTCTTAATCTGATTAATGCTCAGCCAAAAGCTGTCCAAGTTACTTAGTTAAATACTTAACCCGTCAAAAATGTGAATTCAACAAAATTTTTTTTTATGCCAGAGAATTTCCGGTTTTCTATGCACAGAATAGAAAAAAGTTTGGGGTTTTCTTATGAATAAATTTTTATTTTCATATTTCAGTTAATATTAGCTTTTTTATTTTAAATAGTAAAGATAAAAAATTATATTACCCTAAATTACTGGAAAAAATATTTTCTTCAACCTACACTGGTTTGGAAAGATTTCTGTTAAAAAAATAAAATTTATATATTCTAGTTTAGGTCAAACCCATTTTTCAGAGACTTTAAAATCCTCATAAGAAGGAATACTACCAATAATTTTTGAACTAGATCCAGTTAGATGAGATTTGTTCTTTTAAATTCATATTTCTGCATCTGAAATTCTATTTTAAATATGCATTTGTGCAGTATTTATAGTATAAGACACTATGTGGTTTTTATGTTTCTTATTATTGCCATTGCTATGACACTGATTGCAGCTGCATTAATGGAATATCTTCTGAGCCTACATCTAATCTCACTTTTACCACTGTAAGTACATCAACAAGAGATAAGAATTAATGAATCAGTATGCTCATAGACAACACTGATTATGAGAGACACTATTCTTGGCCTCAGACAAAAAGAATTAATGTGTGTTTTGTTATGAAGATCATATTCCACAGATAGATGAATGCCTCACTGAAAGTTCAGTCTGGCGATGTGAGACAATAGTCCCAAGGACCAAATGGATTTCACTGCTTCTTTTGTAGAGCCATGGAGCAGAGGCTTCCTGAAAACAAGAAGCAAATCAGCAGAGAATTTTGGGACATTGTGATGCCTTTACCAACCATTGCTTTGGAAAAAACCTGTCAGAAACGCCAACATATCCCAGCTGCAACCCAGAGGACAGGAAAGACACAAGCCTGCCTGAATTCCCACTGACTCACAGCCACAGAAGTTCGGATAACTAAGGTGAATTATGGTTATTTCTAAATTATTTTAATGTACTCATTTATTTTTATAATCACTAATGTAAATTATTAGTCAGAATATGTGAGGGGAGATTTACTCTATTTTCTCTTTTACCGAATTAATTATAAATGTCTTTCAGCTGCATTGCTTTATATGTGGTAACTTGTGTATCTGGGTAGTAGTTATGGTATAACTATAAATGTACCAATGTACAACAAGGTACTTACAAACATATTACTACAATTGTATTTAACTGGCACTTCAAAACTATTGTTTTCTTGGAGCAAGAGGAAAGATAAAATTGTATAAATTCCTCTGTGAGAAATAAGGCAGTGTAAGATGGGTCTTTTTCCGGAAGTACAAATCAAAAGCAAGAAAAAAATCACTTACAATTTAAGTGACATTTATGTTAATCTTGTCCTCTTTGGTCCAGTTTGACAGACTGCTGCTGTCCTATTAAATCAAGATTAACTCCCATTTATGGGCAGGAAGACGAAAACTCTGCCTGAGACCTTATGTTGCTACTGAAACCAGATTTCTTCTTTCTTGCAAGACAAGCAAACGCAAGTACCAAGATGGAGGAAAGTGAATAAAATTTTGGCTTCTGCCTCTCATTGCATCTTTTCCTCGTCAGCCACTGCTAGAGAGATGAATCCAACCCAATGACCTGACTGGACAGTCCAATCTGGCCACATATGTGCCAGTTTAGCATGTGTGGCTGGTCTGGACCAGCAGTGCCACTGACAGACACAAGCCAGTGACAGCTGACTGAACAAGCGGATTGGAAGGTAAAAACACATGAAAAAACCCCAACGAAAACCAAACCAAAACCCCCTAAACATGTAACACCTGGAAGTTAAAAAAACACCAAACTAAAACACCACCACCAACAAAAAAAAAAGAAAGACGGGAAAAAAGCAAAGACTATGGCTGTTGTCAGGAGGCAGCCAAAGCCAGGGAGGAAGGGAAATCTCTTCTTCCAACTTCCCTCTCTCTGTCATTGCTGACTTCAAAGTATGAGGGGATCAGGGTAGATTGGCAGCCAGAAAGCAAAGGAGCAACAGCAGGTGTGATGTGAGGCTCTGCTTCTAGGTCTCACCCATCGTTTCACCTAATCATATGCTTAAAGTTAAGGGATTAATTAATCATAGAATGGTTTGGGCTGGAAAGGACCTTAAAGATCATCTCATTCCAACTGCCTGCCATGGTCAGGGACATCTACTAGAACAGGTTGCTCAGAGCCCCATCTAACCTGGCCTTAAATCAGGCCTGGAAATTGTATCTAAAAGCAATGATGTTTGACTCTATGGAAAATTATCCATGCAGTTTTCTCTGCTCTATTTCTTTATAAAGCTTTTGAAAATCTAAAGCCATCCAAATGATGGAAGAGCACCATTTCCCTTGACTTTCAGAAGTTACTCAAGGGCCTCTGCCAGTCCTTATGACAATCTAGAAAATGACTTTTCAGCAGTGGACGTAGCCTGTTTGTTTCCCTACAGTCTTTTTCCCAGAGGAAGATGCTTTAAGCCTGCTCTCCTGCTAAGTCTGTGTCTGTAACACTGCAGGGTGTGCAAACCATGGTCTTAAACTCATTGCTGTCAAGAGGAAAACAGTCTTTGACAGGAAGCAAACAGTCAATCAAACATTAAATACGTACTGCGTGATTACTAGCAATAATACAGTCTTTTTGACTCCTGTGAGACAGTACCTGGTTAAGAGCTGGCAGACAGAGGTCATCAACGGACCAGCTAATTCTTGTTCTGCTGTTCACCTCTCTATTTCAGAGAAGAAACACTTTCTCCTGCCATAGGTTGTCTAAGGGCAGCATGCCATGCCCAGGCAGCTGCCTCCAGCACTGTCCCCAGACGTCCCCAACTCTCCAGGGCCAACTGGAAACACCAGCTTGGGAACAGCCAGCAGCACAAGGGGTTTTGTTTCATTCTCATGGGACCCCAGTGCCAGCCCAAACAGCCAAGGTCCTGTACATGGCCTCTGTAATGGTAACGAAGCTTCCTAGTGCCAGCACCGAGAGCCTTTTGGTCTGCTGGGGAGACCTTTCTTGGGGTGAAATGGAGGGAGTTCTGCTCCCATGCCTATTACTGAATTCTCCACAAAAACTGCAGGCAAGGATGCCAATTAACGCTAATTGGGATTTTTTTTTTTAATATGTGGACACGTGTCCATTAGGAACTTGATTGATAGACTGAGACAAGTGACTCATTTTGTTGTTGACATAAAGTAACCATTGTACCATTTGGGGTTCTTTAAAAGGAAAACACAGTAAGTCTCACCTGCTCCCGTTAAAGCCAAAGAATTTTGCTACTAATTTAAGAGAGAATTTTGTCTTTGGATTTTGAACAATCTACCTAGGGGTGAGTATCACATTGCTTTGTGCTGCTTTTATCCAGGAAGAACACCTTGCTGGATAAATAATATAGTCAGACATATTGCTACTGATCTCAGCAACACCTTGTGCTTTCTTTGTAAATGTTCTTCAACTTTTTTTTTATTGATGCACAATTTAAGAAGACCCAGTTTGAGCTTTATGTCAGTACTGAAGCTGGCTTTCAATTTCTTTTAAATTTTTCCTAAACACTTCCCAAACACCTATCATTGATTCATCACGAGCTGAAGACTGAAGGAGTATATAAGCTTCTCTGGTGGGAAACCACTTGGTTTGGTCACAGGAGGAAGCTGACAGCTCCATTATGGACTTGTCAGAAATCAGCTGCTTTTAAAAGAGGACACCTGCCCCTGGGTCTCCTGCTCAGCACAAGGCAGGCAAGGAACAAATGCAGAACAAAGGTGAGGGTCCCCAAACGCAATTTTCTGCTGCTCACCCAGAGAAGTAGGTAGCCTGCCTAAGGCATCATTCTTTCACGACTCTCTCAGCAGGGAAGCTGGTTCAGAAAAATACTGCTCATTTGGTTTTTCTTTCCCTGACCCATGGTCCTAATGTGTGCCTCATATGCAAAGACAAGATCAGAGATGACAGATTAGTTTTGCTCTCAGATATAGTCAGGTAGATGAATAAATTCAGCTCAGTAAGTTTTGGCATTTAGGAGCAACAGCTGGAAAATTCCTTTTAGCACTTCCTTGACATAAATCAGTTGATAACAGGAGGGTTTTCTTTCAGGACAATCAGCTTCACTAGTGTCCAAGATCAAGCCCCAGCTCTCCTCAGTGTGGAGTACAGAGCCTAGCCTACTTGAGAAAACTGTGAAGACACATCTGCCCCTTGAGTTTCCTTATACATTTTGGTCAGAAAAAGTGAGGCAAGGCTTTGGGAAAAAACATCCAAACCTTCTGCTTCTATAACTGCCTTTTCATCAACAACTTGATTTTGACTGAAGTATAATACTATGCACAGAAATCTAAGAAATATTATTTGATTCTTGCTTAATACCATGCCATGAAGAAAGTCTGAAATCTCATAAGAAAAGCCACAGAGTTTGGTAGACACAACACAAAGTCAAGAATGCTGTCAACAGCATCCACTGTAATTAAGAAAAATCCCAGAATTCAGGGATTCTTTCTGCCTTGGTACATCCCTTCAACAGAAAGGTTGCTAATAGGAAACAAATTATCTGCTAAATTCACATAGGCATCCAGGCATGGAATGGTATAGTAGCATTTCTCCATGCTTTGCCTTGCCTAACCCTGTCGGGATTCATGTTTGCCAAGCCCTGGTGCCAATGGCTTTATGTAAGGGAAAATATATGTTATCTCAATATCCCTCTTAGGAGCCTGCTGATCGTGAAATCACTTAATGATTCAAAGACTGTGAACCCGGTGATCTAAAATTATAAATGTCTGAAAAAAATAACCCCCAAATTATTAAGTTTACATCCTGGTATAGTAGTGCCCCTCTAATAGAGCGTTGCTTTGCAGCGCGTGGAGGAAGACACACGTTGAGTGCTCAGCGGATTGCCCACAGATGATGTTACCAAAGTAGGCACTTTTCTTTCTCTGAAGAAAGAAAATAGAAAATCCCACTCATTTTTTTCTTACAGGTACTATCAGGTCAGTGACTATGCAACATCTATTATACTGTACTGTCAATGAACTTAATAATGCTGAATGTACAATTTTTGGAAAATCTCAGAATAGACGTTCCTTACCTTTTACACTGGAACAAGCTCTTTGATCTGTTGTTGCTAACACTGTATTGTTGTTCTTAACCATGCAGTACGTAATCTTGCCAGAATGGTCTTTTGTTTCCTATGAGTGATTCATGCACACGTTTATTGCACATGTAAGGATGCAGCACTTGAAGTTTGCTTGCTTCCTAAAATAGATGTTCTCCTATCCTGACTGGGTCATGGTGCCTCTCAAAATAGCATCTCCTTTAGGCCTGGGCAGAGCTCACAGCTGCTGTGGGCAGGCTGATGGGACTCCAACCCCAAACACTCACCGTCAGCCCCTGGAGGACAACAGCAACAGCAGCCAGCAGAAAGAGGGGCTTGTTGCCAGGTAATACCTGGGGAAACATCAGCCTAAAGTAGGTGAGGTGATCCTCAGCTTTACCTAAATTTCAGAGAAATGCTCAGTTGGTCCAGGACAGATGCACAATTGCCAATATTTCACATTCACAAATAAAACCCTGCTGCTGTGGGTGTGTGTTCGGTCATGGGCTCGAAGTACCTGTATTCATACTAGAAGAAATCAGAATTTTCTTCTGTTTCTTTAATGAATAAGGGGAGTAAGTGAAAAAGATATTGTGTTTCTGTCTCCCAGAGAGGACAGGCAGCTACAGGGAGAACAGGGCTCTGCTGGGTGCCCATGAGGAGGGATGCCCCATGAGAGCAGCCTGCTGCATGCAATGATGAAGAAGCCACACCCTCACAGTAAAATTCTTAGTATCTGGAGGCACTCGAGACAAATTAAGCCAAAGGTGTGAGTCCCGCTGAACTGAGCAAGACCCTCTGGCATTCAGGCTGCAAGCAGCACAGAGCTTTTGGGAAACGCCTCGTGTCTCTCACCATGCACAAGGCAGATCTGGTCAGCCTCAGGGTGTTGTCCAGCAGCATCCCTTGTCAGAGGCAGAAGACCCCCAACCATTAGGATCTTTATCTCACTTTGTTCATGGTCTGCTTCCCCCAGGTGATCGGCAGCTGCAGGCATGTGCTGCGTCTGCCCCTAAACAGCCACCTTCTTGGAGCCACAGACACACACGTGCTTGAACGCCAGCCTGGGACAGAAGAACCCCTGACTTGTGTAAGCCAGACTGGAGCTCAGGGGTGGCAGACATTCTCTGGAAGCCACAAAACCTGATTTTCATTTTGATATAAGAAGTATATGTGTTTTCCCTCTCCCTAAAGCCTGTTCACACTGCCTATCAAGTATTTCTGTCAACATGCCTAGGAAAACCTTCAGGCCTCTCTCTGCAAACCACAGGGCAACCAGGTCAGTCATTAGGTGACTGAGTGCCTTCAAGGGATGGACACACTGGGGGCAAAGGTTCAGGTGAGATACAGTGGCTGCTGCAGGCAGCTGGGCTGTGGTGTTATGGATTGTGCACTTCTGTGAAGTTCCAGTAATATTTCTTCTAAAAGCAATATTGCAGTTTTGCATTAATGACCTTATTGATAAGCTGAAGTGGCTTCTTTGGCATCACACACTTGACCAGAGCTGCATTACTGCTGAAATACCCAACCATCCAGTCAGCAGGTTGAAAGGCTACAGAGGTTTCAGATTCTGCTGAGAATTTTGGAATTATTTAAATTTTGAATTGTTGAGGGAATAAACTCTCTGTTTATTCTGTGTTTGAAGAGATGTTAAAGCATTTTGAAAAATACCAAATAAAAAACCCCATCAAAGTATCTTTCAATGAAAGATATTGCATTAGCTCGACTTGCTTCATCCCACCGAACAAGACTTTAATAAAATATCTCCATTAAAAGTAAAAGCCATTTGCAATACATTTTAATCTCTTCAACATAAGATATCAACGGATGCTTTCTCCTTGCAAGAAAACTCAAACATCAGGATTATTCTCCAAATCATTGCATACTCTGATTTACACAAACAAGAGCTGATTTTCAAAAAAAAATACCACCCCTTCTTAATGATTGTATAACTTCATCTACAGTCTGAGAATTTTTTTAACTTTTGGATAAAAAGAATTCCCAAAAAATTCATTCTCATGCAAAATACTACAAAATGAAGGTGCAAACTTGCATAATTTTTCATACAATTTAAACACAAGTTTATCAGATCTCTTTCACCATCACGTCAATAATATGATGAAGCACTGACAATGCCATGGAGGTTGTGACTCAGAAGTTCAACAGTATTCAGTTTCTGAATGGTGAGAGGTAATCTAAGTTAACAGAGGATGTCAAACAACACTAACAGCACAGAAATAAAACAAAATAATTCCCACTGAGTTTTTAAATGGTATGGAGGCTATTTAGCTGCTAGCTATGAATTCACAGCCAGCCTCTTCATAAAATATTTTGTGTGCAGTTCTAGTGAGACTCTTTATGTGCATAAAGATACTGCGAAGGACTGTACGAAACCGAGGATTTGTCCTGAGTTTACCAGGGAACAGAAAGCCAAGCAAAGCAGCAGCTCAGAGGGAGAGGGATGCTCTCTAGAAACACAGCGAGGCATTAAATATCAGAGACAACTAATTAAGCCAAAGAAGACCTTTAAGTAAGGGACAAAAGCCACTCTTACCCGTAATCTCTTACTCACTGTGTCTAGAAAGAAGAGTTTAAATTAGTAGTCAGATCTTACCAAACTGACCTGTCTTGGACTCTTCCCAAATGATCCCTAACGCTGACATCCCATCCCACCCAAACACACATGGAGGGATCCTGTGCCAGAACAAGGATAATTTCTTTTGCTGACCTTAAGGCCTACTTGCCAAGTTCCCAGCTAGCCAGAAAGTGCTACTGAAGTCAAGCCATACTATTCTTTCTGTCAAATATTGTTACCCTCACCTGTCATTGTCTTTTCCATGAAGAAACCATTCAGAAAGGTCATCATATCCCTTACAAAAAAACCCCAAAACTTACAACAGCTATGATGATCAGGCCAGCTTTTCAATTTTTTTTTCCCCTGAAAAACAATGTAAAGCCTTGCACTGGGTCTGGCTGAGGGGGAGATAATTTTCTTCACAGCAGCCCATATGATGCTGTGTTGTGTATTTGTGCCCCAAACAGCACTGATATCACTCTTTACCTATTGCTGAACGAGGCAACCAACAGCATTCATCAGATTTACAGATGATTCATCAGATCCACAGCATAAAGGCTTCCTCTACTTCTCACTCTGCCCCTGCAAGAGGCAGGCAGGAGGTGACAGGGGTTTGGGAGATGACACAGATGGACAGCTGACCCACAAAGAGATATTCCAGACCATGTAGTATCACATTTGGCAGTGAAACTGCATGGTGTTTTTTCCAAAAAAGCTGTTACTTGATGAGCAGCTGGGTGTTGGGCTGCTGATAGTGATGTAAATATAAGCACTTGCATTTTTTTCTTTTTTTTTCTTTTAATTTCACTTATTGAACTGCCTTTATCTCAACCCATACATTTTCTCACTTTCTGTCCTTTCACTTCTCACCCCAATCCTACTGAGGGGGAATGAGCAAGAGATGGTATTGGGGCTCACCTGCCAGGCTGGGTGAACCCACCACAGACCTTGATTCTCCAGTCTTAATCCAGGTACCCCCAGCTGGGTCTCTAACTGGAAGATCCTCCGTAGTATGACAATTCTCTATCATGTCTCCTTCAGACACAGTATGTTGTAGGAGGTACAGCTTTCCTTTGAATTGGGTCTATTTTTCACCACAAAAAGCATGGTAATTTCCATTTAGCAGTTCATTTTACACTTAGGGAGGCAAGTTGAAAGTTAAAATATCAGTTTGAATAAGGACCATGTTTTTGCTCTTTAGTTTTATTTAATAATTTATTCTTATAATAGTTTTATTTAATAATTTATTATTATGAAGTGCTCATAGTAGGGTTTAACTACTACAATGACTGCCAAAAAGGCAACACAACAGGGTACAAGGGATCTTGGCTGCTTTCAAGACGCATTAATGATAACTTCTTGACACCCTCTTGGTGAAGGGACAAATGGGAGGAGACACCCTTCTGAATCTCATCCTTGCAAATGAGGAAGGACTGTTCAGGGACGAGAGGGTTGAAGGAAGCCTTGGTTGCAGTGACCATGAAACTGTGAAGCTGAGGGTCCTTGTTGGAAGGAAAACTGGCAGGATCACAACCCAGTAGACTTTGGCTCTTTCAGGTACCTACTTGTCAGAAGCCCATGGGATATTTTCCTATAGAGAGGAGAAAAATAAATACAAAAATAAGAGTCCCAGGAGAGCTGACTGATTTTCAGTCTCCTTCAGAACAGTCCAACTCAATGTGTGGAAAGTTAAACAAAAACTACAGAAAACATGCATGGATGAACAAGGAGCTCCTGAAGAAATTAAAATTTAAAAAAGAAGCCAGGACAGATGACCTAGGAGGAGTTTAGAGACTGAGCGTGCAGGAGTGCAATCCTAAAATTGAATTTGTCAGCCCGTCAAGGAAGGTGATCATTCCCTTCTGCTCAGCAATGACAAGACACATCTGGAGTGTTGCATGCAGTTCTGGGCTTCCCAGGATGAGACACGGCCTTACTCGTATGAGTCTAGTAAAGGGCCACAAAGACAACTAAGGGACTGAAGCATCTGCCATTAAGCCTGGAGGTGCTTAAGAGATGTCTGGATCTGGCACTGGATGATGGGGTTTAGTGGTTTAGGGGTTATGGGGGCAGTGCTGGGTTGGTGGTTGGACTGGATGACCTTAAAGCTCTCTTCCAGCTTTGATGATTCTCTGATGAGAAGCTGAGAGATCTGGAACTGTTCTGCCTAGAGAAGGCTCCAGGAAACCTTATCAATGTGTGTAAACGACACTCCTGTGAGGAAAGGGAGTAAAGAAGATGGAGCTGCACTCAGTGATGTCCAGTGAAAGGACACAGTGGGGAAAAAATTGAAATACAGAAAAATCCATTTAACTATTCAGCAACTTATTCTGACCATTTTGAGCAGGAGGATGCGCCAGACAGCCTCCAGAGAAACTCATACAGGAACAGTCAATCTGATAGGGAGCACCATTAGCATACACTAGAAATCAGTGTAATAAACAAGCATGAGGGGAAAAATGCAACAAAACAGACAAATTGAAAATGGAGAGAAAATCTCTAGAACACAATAAGAGATTTTACAATCAGGAGATCTTGGCTCCAGTCTTGTCTCATTTTCTGCCTTTAGTTAGTCTCTTAAAATGGAAGTGTTAACAAAAATTCCTCACCCTAGACCGTCCCTTAGTTAGCAAGGCATTCAAGAGCTCTTACTCCAGGCCTGTGCTTCAATTCAAACAAGAGCATTGATCTTCCAGACCTTACGAGCATAGTTTAATTGTTGATGACTCAGTGAACTAAATCAGCTGTGTCAGACAAGACACACCATGATAAAGGAGCTCCTAGAGATATTCTATATGGTATGGATTGTCAGACCTGGCATTCTCCTGAAATCTTGTAAATAGAAGATGGAGGCATCTGCCTGCTCATTTCGTTGATCTTCCCAAAAGCCCAGGGTGAGGGGTTTTTGTTTGATTTTTCCCCTCCAGGTTGCTGGCTGGGGAACTTGAGACCCTATGCTGCTTCTGAAGACATCTAACCTCAAACCATCTTGGCAGTACTGCAACAGGAAAATCCCACTGAGGACTTAAAAACAGACTCAGGTACAGATACTCCTTAGGGAGAAAAAAGCATTATTCTAAATACCAATCCTGTTCTCACATGAATTTAAAAGAAACCTTTTAAACATAGCCATTGGGATAATCCTACTGTTATTATGACTCAGAAGTGGGATTGAAATCTTCATGCTGTCTATTGCAGGAGTCAAATATAGCCACACATTTCCTTAGTTCTAGATCCAGCTGCCATTAAAAAAAAAGTATCAGAGGAACATTCAGCCTGTTTTTGATTTGTGGCATTACCTGGTAGTACAGAAAGAAAAAGTACACTCATCAGTGTATTTTGTTTCATTTCCACCCAACATGCGTTTTGCAACTTCCTGTTTCAAGACGAAGTCAAGCTTTAAGGCCTAACTCCTCTCTTTAGCTGTATAGTTGCTAGTACCCAGAAGATTCTGCAACTTATCACCTATGCAGCCACATTTGCAACCGCACAGTCCTGCCCAGAGATGTATTCTAGAAAAGCATCTCTTCAAAACTTCTGTAACAGCCAGTTCAAAACTGAGATTAACTCTATTAATTTACCTTTTAATTTTTCTCCAGACTATTAAATCCAACAATTAACGCACCACCTAGAGGAGTGTTTCTCCCCTCCTGGCTGAATTAGGCCATTGCTTGAGAAGGCTCCAGCAGAGAAACTCATATCCTCCGTGAAATGGACAGCTCGAAGGTTTAGGAGATTATACTGGATGAGTCATTACAAGATTTACTTCTGGCTGACTGTTCCAATAAATAATAATGCTTCCTCCAGACAAAACTACCCAGAAAGTGGCACCTAACCTCCATTTCTTATCCTCCTCCCAATGACAGCCCCTAGCAAGCGATGCCATTAGGCATTGCTGCCAAGGGCTGGCAAATACCAGGATTTATAAACAGCACTGAGGGAGCTGTAATGAGATCAATGTCGAGGATTGCAGCAAATGGCCTATAAAGCAATTTTTAAATGGGATTTCCTGCAACAAAAGCCAGCTCCCTACAATCTTTTCCAATAATACAAGGTGAAAAGGATTGGATTTGAATTATAATACCCGATACTAAGGCGAGGACAGACAGCTTTGTACTCTCCATACAGGCTGCTCAGGCGATTTGTTAATCTCTCATCGGGAAACAAAATCTTAAAACAAATCTATACAGGTACATCCAGCCCCAAATTACTGTACCAGAAGAGCTCACCATTGTACAGCTGAAAGGGAGTGAACAATCCTGTCGTTATTTGCTGTTTTTACATGGAATATTAGAAAAAATAGATGAAACGAGAGCAAGCAGCAAGCACAGCCATGTTTGTTTCCCTTTCCCGATTCCATTTTGGATGTAATTCTCAAAAAAAAAAAAAAATTAAAAAATCACCAAACCACAAAGCTATTAAAATTTGTGAAACTTATCTGAAATAGATGTTTTTTGTTCAAACATTTCAAGGCACTAAAACGTCCCTGCTGAGGGTTAGGCAACCGATTTCTTACCTGGGAAAAGCCCCTTCATTTCTCCAGACCGCTTTCTTCCCTCCTCCTGCAAACTCACTCTTACAGCCAAATCTTTGATACTTTACTGAGAGCGCAGGAGCTGGGACGCGGAGGCACCGGCACCGCCTGCGCGCAGCCCGGCACACAGAGAAGCAGCCTTGACCGCAGCCTGGCCGGCTCCGGGCAAACCTGGGCATCTTCCCAATGCACGGGAAAGAGACGAAGAGCCCTGGGCCCTCATCTGCCTCCTCTCCACCCGGTACAGACTGCCTCGGAGGAGCCCAGCTCCTTTGCGCGCTATTTTCGGAGCTGCTCCCTCCTCGCTGCGCGTCTCTGCACAGAACGCAGCCGCCGCTTTGCCCCGTCTTTTTACAATTAGATCCATGCTAAAACCAAAATTCAAACTATTTCAAAGTTTTTTTTCCACCCCCTTTATGAGAGAGGGTTTTAGCAGAGAAAGCGCCTCTTTAGGTACATCTGGACGTGATTTTCCAGCGCCGCGTTCCCATGAGCCTGTAGTTAAAAATAAATCAAAGACAGGGAACTGGGAGAAGGGAATTTTCGCATTTCGCCGCTGCCCAGGAGGTTTTCTGGTCGTTAAACTGAATTTATAACACTTGGGGATTTCTTTCCACGTGGGGGCTATTAGCGCGGTATTTAAGAGCTATTAGCGCGGAGTTCCTGATTGTTAATGTTGATGCCTATTTAAAGCTACACGTGACTTCACGAACTTAAATTCCGCTTTCCCTAAAAGGGGAAAGGTGTCCTTAGGAAAAATAGCACTTCCTGCTGCGGGTCTTCTTGGTGCCGGGATGCTGCCCGATGGTTATTTGGAAGTTCAAATCCTGGTAGAGCCTTAATTCCACGCATTTCGCGATGATATTTTTTCTTTTAAGAAAGAATATTTGAATTATATCGACCAGTAGAAAAATTTCAGGAAGGTTATGACGTGGGACTTCCCACCGCTGCCGACAGTACACCTGAATGTTATATGGAAAGTGAACTAATCATAAGGGCAAAAATAGAAGCGACAGTCGTTTTTCTGACCTGAGTCCCTCTTTGCCTTTACCTCTTATCCACCGCCTTCACTGGGATGGGGGTGTGTGTGTGTTGTTTGCTTGGTTTTACTTTTTATCTTCTTTGAACATCCGAGCGGCATTTCCCCAAAAGCTGCGAGGAATTCGCTGCCGCCGGCGGGGCTGGGGCGACCTGGCTGTCTCCCCCAGCATGGTACATCTTATGGCACGGCCGGGGCTGAGGTGACCTGAAAAAAAGTCTTATTTTGCCCACCTACAAAGAGCAGCCACCGGTCCTCTCCGTGCTGACCTCCGTGAGGCTCAAGGCTTCCTAGGGGTGACTCCCATAGGCCTGTCTGGACTGTCACTGGCCGTGACGGTCAGCGGGTGTTCCTTCGTCCTGTGCCCTGGGAAGGGGACGCAGGTCGGCCTGAATCTCTGCTGGTCGCCTCCCTGGGTGCTGTCGGTAAGCACGCACGGCACTGACCGAAGGGATGCCCCGTTTTCAGTGACCGAGAGAAAGAAGGGAACGACATGGTTTCGTCCCTGGAAAACAGCCGGGAACGCTGGGTTAGCCAGGTTGCGAAGTGGGAGCGCTGGAGGGCTGCAAGGGGCAGAGCTGGGCAGCAGCTCTTC
>VZTE01000967.1:385926-419227 GCA_013397775.1 Eulacestoma nigropectus | reverse complement strand
AGCTGGGCAGCAGCTCTTCTTCCCCCCCCGGCAGCGAGAGAAGCCGCTCCTCTGCCCCATCCCTCCCTCCGAGCCGCCCGCTTGAGGCTGAACAGAGTAGATGGGGCAGAAAAGGGGGTTGGAAGGGAACACATTTGCTCATTAAAAAAGCTTCAAACGTGACAGAAGTCTGTCAAACCCGTTGATCCAAGCCCTCTGTTCCTCTGGGGGGAAGGGGGGTCCCCCACCCTCGAGTTCATCCAGGGATTCCCGCAGGTGACCCCGGCTGGGGGGGGGGGGGCTCGGCAGGGCTTCAGGACCGGCCCCGGGCACAGCAGCCCGGGCGCTGCGGGCAGAGGAGCCCCGGCCTCCTCCCGGCCCGTTCCGTGGCTTTCCCCGCCGCTGCCGTGTGCCGCGGCCGGGAAGCGAGCGCACTGCGGCACTTGGGCGGCGGCGGGAGGGGAGAGGGCAGCGGGGCAGACACAGGGCGATAAACAGGCAAACAAACAAGAAGGCACACGCAGGACTGGGGTGGGGTTCTGACTGGCCCCCAGCTCGCCGCTGGCCGCCACAGCCGCCGAGGCTGCGGCTCCCGGGCTCGCCCGCAGCTCTGGGAACGATGCGGGAGCGGGGGATGCTGCGGAGCCGTCGGGAACCCCCGGTTCTTGCGGTGACCTGGGGAAGGCGCAGACCTGACAACTAATCGATCCGTGCCCATTAACCAAGGCTTCCAGGAAGCGATGTGAATCGTCCTGCTTCTCCTTTCTCATCCAAACAGCAGAGCTAATGCGAATAAAAGACTGCAAACCAGCATGACGTTGCTGGTACTAAACCAGCAAAGCAAACCTTTCCAATGTTCGTTTCAAGGGACCATGACGAGAACTGCATCTCCTTCCTGCCAAAAAAACCCCTCAGTTCCACCAACAAACTCGCCCCAAACCAAAAGCAAACAACACCCCAATCAGACTTAGATTTCAAAGGTGCCCAGGGACGAGCGGGCTCTCACGGAGGCATGTTTGTGTTGCATGTCAGTGCTACAAATGGTTTCACACGCATACAGATGTGAGGAGAAGCTGGCGAAGTCCCACTCATCCCCACGGAGGAGCTTCAGTCACCCCCGCAGAGCCGCGCTCGACCCGCGGGTTGCACTTGTGTGCCCAGGGAACAGTAACAGCATCTCTGCTGCTGTGTCAAATGTCACCAGAAGCCGTGTGACCACCTGCCTTTTCTTTTTGCCTAAGATAAAGAGACCATTTAATTTCGTACTTCTATTTCTTTCTCTCAATTCCTTAATTTTTATTTTCCTTTCTTGCCTTTTTTCTTTCTTCTTTCCTTTTTCTGTTTCTCTCGTCTTTCCTTCCTCTCTCTTTCCCTTCCTCTCTCACTTTCACTCTTTCATCCTCTTGCTCATTCTTTCGTTCTTTCCAGTCTTTGGCTCTGGCTTGAAGGAGATCTGATGTGATTAAACTCACAGGGCGTTGGAGGGCAGAGGTAAATTAAGCCAAAGCGACAGAAAAGATGAAAGAGGCTTGCTCAACTCGAGTGCCCAAGGACAGCTACCCTCCGCCTTCCTCCCCTGGGTCACGCAAGCTCCCCGCCGCCTTCCCGGGGGCCTTTCTGCCCATCCTGTCCATCCTGCCCCGGAGCTGCTTCTTCCGACGACATCAAAAAGGATTATTTTTTCCATTTTTTTTTTACCTGTAGCTCAGACACAGAGTGGAGAAACGCGCCCGGCCCAGAGCGCTGCCCGGCCCTGCCCGCACCGGCTCTGCCCACCTCCGACAAGAGGGGAAGCCTCGGGGAGGTGATGGGATGTAGAGACAGAGGGAAGGGTCAGACCTGCGGGGGCTTCCTGGCCTGCAAAGCCCCGCACAGGAGGTGTCTGCCCGCACAAAGGTCTGGCGGCGGCCGGGGGTCGGTCCTGTCCCGGGGCTGCCGCTGCCTCGGGACACCGGGAGCCACCACAGCGCTCTTCGCTCCCAGGTGGGAGGTGGCCCGTGGCTCTGCCGGGGCCCCCCGCCTCAAAAACAGAGGAGAAAGGAAAGAAGAAAGGGTCCCGATTCCTACGCTCCACCTGCAATGCATACAGCGCTCAAACACAGTCTAAACTTTATATTTTTCTTAGCGCAAAAAGTAACTATAATAATAATAAACCCCCACAAAGAAACAAAGACAGCAGAGGCATACTCCAACTTAAATTCCTCCTTGCAGGACAAGGAAATAATGTCTGCGCTTTTCTGTTCAACAGGAGCTTTTAAATATTAAAAATGTTCGGGACCCCATTAAAGATGTCTCGAAATTCAGCGATGGAAGGAAACAACAGAATCCGATTGTAAATATTGGTAGGTGCCTCTTTATCTTACGGGAAATCAAAGGTAAACACAAAATGCGGAGACCAAAGAAAAGAGCTGAAAATCCCGACCTGTGAAAACTGCAGACATAAATAATTTTCAGGGTATTGGCATGGCGTTAAAAGTCGTCTAAAAGGACGCACAGTTGAATTTTAAAGTGTGGCAGTACAGAGCCACTTTAAGAGATAGGCAGCTTGCAAAATAGCCCATACTGTGCTTATTTCTCTAAAACAATGCGGGAAGCTCATCTTTAATTTTATTTTTAACTGTAACTAAATCAAGCCATCGAAATGGGAGAACAGAGTTAGCCAAAGATGCTGGGATGCAGGAGATCTAACATCAGCCCGAGGCGAAATACATCAAAACCGCCGTGCAACGAAATACTGTGGAGGTTTATAGGATTAAAATTACAATTAAAAACCAAGTACACGGTTACTTCCCATCTTAATGATTATGCGTTTTAAGTGAGGACAGACTGCATTTGGAGTGATCAATTCCGTGTCAAAAAACCTCTTTCAGAAGGCTGTGGAGAAATTTGTATCGTGTCTTAAATGTGATTTAAAATGAGATGTGATTTTTTTGGAAAGTAAACATGCAATCTTTTATTACAGTCGGAGAGAATTAAACAAGCAAATACAAAACAGAGTAATTCTTTAAACGGGAAAATAAGTGAGAACAACTGAGGCCGATGTGTGGGATTGTTTGTGTATTGATTTCCTTCTGTCATGGATATTTTCACCAGAGATTTATCAACAGGGAAAAAAAAAAAAAAAAGGTGGATTTTTGCCTGTGAGAGAAGGTCCTGGGCGAAATACAGAGTTTTACCGCCGGGCCCTCACCCCTGCCCAAAAGCAGGGCTTTTCTGGCAAGAGAACCACGCGTGATTTGCAGAGCACCCGCAAATCGCTCCCGGTGACTATTCCCTCCTTGGCCGAGTCCGCTTAATTTGTAAATAAGTTTCAGGGCCCCTTTTCACAGAACCCAGTTGAGCAGGTAATTTGTTGTCAGTGTTTGTTTAAATGTTGTGAACCATGCACTCAAAAATAGGAAAACTATACACAAAAGAGGCAAACATGGGAACACAACTGGAAATTACTGAGTTATAAAAACGTCAAAGAAGAGCAATTTGCAAAGGGGCATCAGTAATTGTCTCCTACATTAACGGAAATGATTTGCCAAGCCCAACACTTTTGTTCTCCCCAAGATGGACGGGCGCTTCGCCATGGACCTCAATGAACTGGATCAGGACATTTTATCAGGCTCTCAGCCCAGCGGGGTGCTCAGGACCCAGTGCTGGATGGTGCCTTGTAAACCTGCAGTCCTGGAGTGGGTTTTCATGGAGAATTGAGTGGATTTATCGTAGTCTGCCTGGATGAGAAGGAAACATATGCCTCTGAGCCTCAGCTTTGAGGGCATCTCCCAAGGATTCAAGGAAAGCAGCCGCAGCTGTCAATAGGAGCATCGAGTGAAAAGCACAGATTGATGGGATGGTCTCCAGCAGGCCTGGGAGTGACACACTGTGGCCCTGCTCATGCCATCATATGGTGATATGCTGTGGTCAGTCTGAGATGCCTGGAAGAGCCATACTTCCCCCCAACCCAGGGAGGCTTAAACAAGTCCATCCACTGCTGTTCAGCTCTCTCATCTCCCCCAAAGAGGCATTTCGTAAATGAACTCTCATCACAGAGCCAGTCTGGTTTCTCATTCTGTTAAGACTCCATTTCCCTGCTGGGACAACGGGAGAAATATTTTGCCTCGGGTTCAGCCAGGCAGAAATGAAGCTCGCACAGACCGACTGTGGTTCCGTGGGGTTTTATTTTGCTGCTTACCTTATTCTGTCTTATTCAGGACACCCCAAACTGTGGAACTGATGTGCAAAGAGACAAGCTCAAATTCAGAGCTTCAGAGTCCTCCTGCCTGAACCTGCTTCGCTATCTTCAGGGGTTTTTTTCCCCAAAAAACTTTTATTGCATTCATACGGTCAAAAAAATAATCAAAATGACTGCCCAAAGCTAGAGGCTCACACGGTGGGATGACTGCAGGTGCCATGGCTGTAACCTGCAGTATTTATGTGTTTAACCAGCATATGTTCAGAACTGGTTTCTAACTGTTCACATTTACATCTGCAGGGCTCTGCCCAGGCCCTTGCTTGTATTTTGAGAAGGAATATTTTTGCACAGACTGACTCAGTAAAGTGTATCTGGTGTTAGGGCTGCCAGAGAGGTTTTAGCTCAGATTTGTTCACTATCCAGGGAAGCATAAAACCAACATCCACGGTACAACATTGCACTGCAGAAAAAACCCTTTATGAGTTTCAAAGCATTATGCTTGCTTAAAACCACAGTTACTGGTGTAACCTGTTGCTGGTGAGAGCCACAATAAAACCTGCACACTGCACTGAAGCCAGGATTTTACTGAAGGCTCTGATTTGGTTGCTGAAGATGTACCAACCATTTGTAACGAACCAGCAGCAGGATATAACACAGCTCCAAGCACATAATTTTCATAAAAGAATAGGCACTTATCTTTGCAATTAAAAAAAACCTTAAAATAGACTTCCAAAATTCAGACATGAAATTTTCTAATTAATGGATTAGGGTCAAGTATGCTAACCAACTAAAAATCATAATATTCTATTAATTTCAAGTGGAAATTTCTTTCTTCCCTCTACCATTTACCTCACAGTGGATAATTTTTTTAAACTTAAAAGCAAAAGCAATATTTTGCACTTATCCTACAAAGGATTTTTTTGTTAAGCTGATTTCTTGTATCCCATGAACAGTATTAGGCAACAAGATAATATGGATTTTCCTCTCTGAGACCTGTAAGATAGGATTAAAGAACTGCTCAGGGCCTGATCCTGTCCTGCATTTTTCAGACTGTTATGCCTGGTACTGAGGCGCCGAGAGGCCAGCCAGCCTCCGTGCAGCAAATTCCAGCTCAGAGTGTCTGAGAAACAGCCACTTTGCAGGCCTCCCCACGGCGAGCATCACTCAGCCTCTTGGCCAAGCACGGTGCCAGAACCCAAACTTCACCTGGAAATACCAACATTATTCAGAGCTCTGCTTAGAAGAAAAGTGACATTAATTTGCTTCGATATGCACTGTTCTTTTGCTTAAGGAATTCATGGAAATCTGGATTTTGATATCTTTCACATACGCTGCCCTTTGCCTTCAAGCCTTTCAACAGTGCCAGCGGGATGGTCCGAAGAAAACCCTAGCACACAAACAGGCTCGCTATCCATATCCTACAGAGGAAATCCAGAATTGGGCTGGCAATTTTCAAGTTTGGCTTTTGATATTTAGCAAAGTCAACCTTAGAGAGGATCATAAGCATGCTAGGCTGGAATTAGGTGTTAGTGGGACTAGCTGAAGCAGAAGAAAAGCTGAGCTCGATGGTTGTGCAGATGCTTTAAGAAGAAGGAACCCCAGGCAGAATGGATATGGAGATTAAGTTTGCCTGACATTTCCCATTTTTAGACACCGCTGTGACCCGATGCTTAGAACTTTGGTCTGAATCTGACTTGACACAAAGGGAAAGGAATATTTTTGGCAAGGGAAAGAGAACGTGTTGGATACTGTTATAGAGGGTGAGGATTACTGCAAATGATTGTTGCAATGAAGTAACTAGATCTTCTGGGCAGATCTTGCAGTTGTGATGTAGCTCCCAGAAGTATTTCAGAAATTACAACAACAGTAATTGTAAGCATAAGAATAATTTACAAAATAATTACAAAACTATCACTACCAGCCCTATTAGGACCCCTGTGTTTGCACCTGACTGGCAGCAGTCAGGAGCTATCACACTGAAAACATTCAACAGGTAAGACAAGAAAATGTGCAAAAAAATTTCTGAAGAATGAAATAATTCTTTTTGCACCCCAATGTAATTGTAGGTCAAAGTTTTGTGAGGAAGCAAAGAGTGTAAAGGGATTTAGATCCCATTTATATGCAATGTCTGTCTTAACTTCTTTAGATAACTTTGAAAATTGTGCTGTAACCCTTGGAGCAATATCTCGATTGGCCAAACACATCAATAAGCAAACGGCCCTAATTTGAGGAAATATTTCCAGTTCTATATCAATTTGACACTGATTTATGAAGATAGGATTTAATCCTTCCCTGTGTATTTCTACTTTTAGTTTCAGATGGTTACTGAGTGTGTGATGCACTTAATGCACTGACTGTGTTAGGTACTTCCAATGCTCTTCTGTTTCTATGAAAATACGACCAAACACAGTTTTCTAGGTGAATTGAAACCTTTTTGTAAAAGGAAATTTCATTATCTCTCTCTGTTTCTTTATAAGTGGAGGGGAAAAAAATAGAATATACGTGTGTGTGAACGAGTAGAAGGGAGCAGCTGTGCTCTGCAGATTGTTTGCTCGGTAGGATTTTATTTACACAGAGTTGTTTAAATTTGGACTTGTAATTTGCACTCACTGATTGGCATAACTCATAAATCCACTTATTTTGCCCCTTTTCTCTTTTTTTTCATATCTTTTTAGAAAGTCAGTAGTTTCTTTTTTAACCAGATTTGTTAAGGTTCCTTCTTTGATCTATCAGTTTGCCCTGTAGTCACAACAACTGAATTCAGCTGACAAAAGGAATTTCAATAACATTGAGAGATTTTTAGGAGTTTTGCTACTATTGCCATGATCCTCTCTCACAACCAGAAGCATCTAGTGATGAATCAGAACATGTCGTGCCTCCTACCTTGTCTCTTGATCAGGAGTAAATATGCACATGCTGCTGCCCTTCGGTTTGAGCCTGGCCATTTGCAGTGACAGAGCTGTATCTGCAAGGTGCCTGTATAGGCTGCCCTAGGTCTCTGTGGCAATCTATGACTTCCCTTTTACATGAAACTCTGACATTTTCATCTGTAGCAGGTCGACACAAGATGATTATTAGATAGTAGAAACAAACTGGGATGTGCTAAATGTTTTCTCTCACACTAATGTGAAACTTCTGTTTGTTTTTAAATAAATAATATGTATGTGAAACTTGGCTTCTGAACATGTTTTCAGAGGTACTTCTGCTTTATTGTTAAACACACCCTTAATTTTATTGTCTAAAAATTTTCCTTTCCACTGTTAATTTGCAGCCCTAAAGACTCCAGCTGAGACTGTAAGGAGTTCTTCCTGAGTTAGCATCATCCTTGCTGACAGTCTCAAAACTAAAAAGTGCAACCCAGAGCTCTAAGCTGGGTGACTCAACTTTCCTGTACAACACCTCCAGCTATGTCTTCACCCCACCCAGTGCTAGGGTGTCTCTAAGCAGATATTGTAATCTTCAGCTTGTAAACTACTTCTAGTACTTCCAAGGTACTTTCTGAAATATACCTGTATTAAGCTCAGCAAGTATACCTGAGTTTGTGAAATAAAGGGACCAGTAGGTTCTGGTTCTTTAATCAGTCATCATATGGGAGTCATTCTGGATATGCAAAGGTCTGTCTTGAACTTTCATGTATGTTGTTCAATAAATCTTTTCTAAGGCAAGGTAGTATTCAAGGAGCATGTATGCACCATGGGTTTATTGAATGGCATCATTCTGTAGAATGGTTCCTCTTCCTTCCTAACACCCAATTTTTCTTCTTGACTACAGCAGGACTCTGAAGAGGTTCTTTTAAAGATTTATGCAAAGTACTCATGGTTCCTTTGCAGATGGTGACAGCCGGGTGAGAGTCCAGCACTGTGTAAATGTACATGTAGATACTCCTTTATTTATGCATGTGTATATACATCTAGAGTTTCATTATTGGCTTTGTGCATGGCTTTTTGTTCTCCAGTTTTGAATTTGCTCTCTTTCATCCATTTTGTATCAAAAGATAGTTCTGAAAGCTTTCATAGATGGTTTTAATTCTGACCGCTCCAGACAATTCTGTATCATTAAAAAACCCCACTACCTCACTACTCATCTTCTTTCCAGACCATTCACAAATATGTTGAACATCTGGATGCCTGCAGGATTTCATTAGCAATTACCTTCCACCATTTATCACTACTTTTTGTTACAAATCTTTTGAGCAGTTATTAATCCACAGAAGGATCTTCCCTCTTATCCCATTAAATCCTATCTACTTTAAATGATTCTGATAACTGACCTCATCAAAAGCTTTTTAGAAATCTAAGAACATTACATCAAGTATGTGACCTTTATCCACAGGCATATTTTCTGCTTTGAAGAACTTTATTACACTAGGAGACATAACTTCTCTCCATGAAAGCCATTTCAACTCTATTTCTACCAATGCTTGAGACAGAAGTCAGACATGCTAGTCTCTGCTTCTCCAGACGTGCAACAGATCCTTTAAAAACCGGGTGTCACATGAACCTCTCTCTCTTCCTCTGATCATGAGGCTGATTTTAATAACTTATTTAGGAGTTTCAAATCCACATTTCTTGGGGAACACTGTCTATCCTGGAGATTAGTCACAATTTATTGTATTGACCTATTCTGCAATTTCCTCTGGTCCTGGGAAGAACCTACAGCTTATGGTTAGAATCCATATGCAAGGGAAGAAATGTGGTTTCAATTTCCTCAAAAAGTTGAAGGAATGGGATGTGGATCTCTTCCTTCCAGCATGGGAGCCTTAATCCCTGTTAATAACTGGTGTGTGTACACTGTATCTTGTGTTCTGCTGATTCATAATAGATCAAACTCTTTTTGAGGTGAATAGGCTGAGGAATGGCTGTTTTACAGTTTTGGCATAAGCTAAATGTCCTGTAAGGCTGAGATGAGTCTGAGTGAGCACAGATACAGAAGCTCAGCTGTTTAGGTACTTGGATCTTAAGAGTGAGGTGTCTGTAGAATTTAGGAGCTGTACACTTGAGCTCTACTTGTGTTATCTGCATATCTGCCATTTTATTTCCAGACCTACAGTCAGCAAAGAGGAGTGAACTTACTAACTGCAAAGACTTTTTTTTTTTTTTTTAGTAGAAAAATCATTCTTGTAAGGATGTGTTTTGACAAAGCCCATGAAAGTGGAGTAATGAAATTTTCGTCATTAATATACTACTCAAACAGAACTCCTACCTGGAACTTTACTATTACAAAGAAACATATCAGTGACTCATTTCTGCAAGTATTTGTGCCAGACTCTTGTTGAAATCTGGGCCTTGGATTTACAGCACTTCACCACCGTGTGTAAATAAAAGCAGCAGAACATCCTAGCTTTGGGTGATGGAGCAATGTCCAGATGTTGTGGATTATGTAAAGGAAACATATAGTCCTTGTCAGATTTGGCAAACAGCAATATCCAAAATGTTTTCAGCAAACTAATAAAAGGTGAAGAAATAGAGCAGGTACCCCCAGTTCTGAAGCTGCAGAACAGTATCACTGTCTACACTACAGCATGGTACGTACCAAAATCAAATCCCATGCATCTCTTAAATGGACTTTTCCTACAAGTCTTCTCTGTGAGTAACCAGGAATTCAGGCAATTTTTTTTTCCTTAAATGTTTTATTTGACTTCTTAGGAAGCAATATTCAAGGTGATATCCAGAAACTCCACACTTAGGATACAAGTTGTTTAAGCAAATAGAAGTCGCAGCATGACCTGCAATTTTATTTAAGAGGCACTATGGCCCAGCGTGTACAAACCAGCCAGACGGTGGATCCCGCCGGGACCTCTGTGGAGTGACACGCCTGCCTGCTGCTCAATTCCCATTTTGCTCTCTACTTTTGTCAGTCCAATGCAGATGGACAACCTCTACATTTTGCAAGTGTGCAAATGGTTGCAGACCACCGAAGGTGACATTGTCAAATGTATTATTTCACTCTTGATCTTAATGTACATGTAAGAGTGTCTCTTTACATGTATGCTTTAAAGAGCTTAATCTAAGAGGCAGCTCGTAACAACAGCTTTCATGGTCTCTCACTACTACTGTTTTGTAGTTTTACTAACCATGATCAGAGTAACGATCTGATAAGACAGTATTGTATTTTGTAGTATAGAATCAGGCATATTTGCAGTAATGGATATTAATATCAAAAGACTGTGACCCAGGTTTTCAAAAGCAGCCCCAGCATCATTTATTGTCACCTAAACTCTACTTGGTTTCCTCAGGAACTAAAATATAATTTCTCTCATAACAACCTTTGCAGATTTTTCCTCTGCCCTCCAAGCCTGAATGACTGACCTTTTCCCATGAAGCGCTGAAGCAGAGAAAATTACTTCATGTCATCCAACTCATGAAGTTCACAATAGCCCATGTAGGCAGTTTTTCAGAGCATTATGACTTAATACAGGGAAAGGCGACATCAGGGGATGAGGTGAGGATGCTGACAGAGGGAAGAGAAGTTCTATGACTAGTAGCAGAACTTTTATTGTCATCACAATAAATCCTACTCAGAGGAAATACAAACTCCGTAACTGCAGATGTATGCATCTTAATCCCAAAACCTAAAGGGAGGGAGTCTAGCTGGTACTTCACACGTGGTGAAGTCTCAGCAGTTGCTAAAAAACATGGGGAATCTCTAAGTGTCAACACTTCATAGCTTCCTTTCTGGGCAGAATCAATCACATGCTGGGTGGATTTACCTTGCACTGAATTGATAGGAGAGAGCCAAAGCAAGAACAAAAGAGCAAGGGCCCAAAGAGCTGAGGAAAAGAATGGAAAAGGCAATGTGATATTTTTGCCAAGGAAAATAAAATAATAGTGCTTGAAAAGATTGAGTCAGACTAAGATTGCAGCGTAATACAGGGCAGTGTGCTGTGGAGAGAGACAGGAAAATGCCCACGTGACTGCAAAACTCCCTGAACTGGTGCTGCATTGCCCATTGTGGTGTGAGATGTCTGCAGATAGGTAACTGTAGAAAACCATGTAGATATTTGGGAAAATGGTGTATTGTTGGGTCTCCTTAGATCAGTAGGGCTTTCATTTCATGCAGCACAAAAACATGGAAACCCATGTGTAAAGACAGATCTTTGTTCATCTCCTGTTCTAAACTAGACGCAGAGTTCCTATAATGTTTTGTCATGAGTAATATTCTGGGAAAAAAAAGGACTTGGATGCTACTCATAAAAAGCCCCTTCTGCTTTGCATATGTGGCTTAATTTCAATTTGACACACTGTAAAATACAGATCATGATAGAATACTGGAAATGCCACCTCAAATTTTACAGTAATTAGTGAAACTCTGATTTCTAACTATATGCAAACCCCTGAAACTACTGCTCACACACTGCTAATAACATCAGTCTGTTTGTGTGCTATGGAGGAAGGTGGAAGATATTTTTCTGCATGATTCTAGAAAGGTAGAAAGGTAGAACCAGCTCAGCCTTCAGCTCCTCCACAGGTAATGGGGAGGTAAGCTGGAAAAAAAAAAAGAGAGAGAAAGAAAAAAAGACAGAAATACACGAAGACATGAACAAAAGTTAAGATGGGTAACTGAACATCCTGATTTTAGAGTCGTGATCCACCAATAAAGTTAGGAACACCACTGCATGATTTGCAGGTTTTTAGACTAGGGCAGAAAATATTGATTTAGCCTAAAGAATGTTAAAGGCAGAAGGTACAAAGTTCCTGAAAAGACAACATGTCTGTTCCTCTCCAAATCTTGCCCTGAAAGTCTTAAAGTCTTAACATTTAGGGTTTTTTTGTTTTGTTTTGTTTTTGTTTTTTTTTTTTAATCTTGACCTTGCTGCATTCCAGGGACTCTTAGTGATGGATTAAGGGCATATTTAGCTGTGACCAATCTGTTATAGCTGAACCCCTGAGTCATCTGCAGTCTCCTGACTGGTGTGAATTGATGCTTGCCAAATGTCTCTCTCTGTAACTTGTATTTGCTCCACACTAGGTTTGTTTCTTATAATTCAAGAGGATTTTTTTCCTGTGAACACCTTCTTATTTTCCTAAACAGTTTCAGAATTTTTATTGACTAAAACTACAGGAAGAAAAAGAGTGGGATTGTTTTCCTCTCTCTCTCTTTCCCTCTCTTTTCTTTTTAACAGTTTTTGCAACAGGGATTTTATTGTCAACTCCTTTGATCTGGGTTGCATGTTGAAATACAAATCCACTTTGTTTCTACCATTCTCCTAAGCAGAAGTACACTACAATTTTGATGAGCTAGAAAACTCGTATAAATTTGCAGAGGATTTATGGATTTATGGTCATATAATTAATAATTTGAAGAGACAAATTGCATGCTGCGTTACTTTCCTAATCTCAAGGTGTTTTTCTCCCACACAGATCCAGGTACTTTGTGAGCTTGGGAGGAAACCAGTAGGGTTCCACTGTGTGTCGTTGCTCTGATGTAGGTGCATTATTTCCAAGGAAACAGAAACTGGATTCCTGGCCAGTCAGTGTGTGTTTGTGGAAAAAAAAGACCCTTTGATACCTTTAATTTCCGTTTATAAACACTGAAGAGCATTCAGTTTTCCTTGTAAAACCAGGCTTCAAAATTTTAGCACAGTGCTGATGACCAGCCTTACTTTCAGCAAAGCTTAGGAAAGCAGCAGCCCTGGGATCAGGCTCGGTATTTCTTGTGGAATGGCATGAAACACACTGTACTCTGTGCCTTAATACAGGTGAAATAAAAAAGAAGTTAGCATTTATTAAAACTCAAATGCAACTGATTGTCCAGTCCTTACAGAGATGAAAATGTGTCTTCACATTGTTCTGTAAATAACTGTTGCCAATTCAACTCTAAAACACTGCTACCACTCTAAAAAGAGAAATCAAAACTCCCTTTTTTGTCAATGGATGATTTACTTTCACTTTAAAGAATTTTTGATTTAATAGATAATATGCTGCTTATGTATGCATGCCTGTACTTGCCTGTACTAGATGACGGTTATGACATAAATAAAAAACTCAGTAGAATCAATCTGAAAATATCCCGTGTGTTTAACATTAGCTAACAGCTGAGAAATAGCAAACCCATTAAAGAAGCCTTGCTCTTTACTTTTGCTCTTGTATTTGCATTTGTCTTAGTGAAAAATTGCCAATTGATAAAGAAAATAATACAAATTCTTATAGGACGCTCATGTGTGTTTCTGATTTCATCGTGGTTTCCACCGAATCTCTCACCTCCAAGCCTTGAGGATGACAAGTATCAGAAATGCTTGTATTCCCGGATTTCAGGCGGTCTGCGACAGTTATGGGGGTTTATGGGGTAGCCGAACCCCTTCCCCTTTCCTGGAACGCCAGTGACATCTAGCGGCGAGCTGAGGTCTCTCACAAAGCTATAAAAGAAATTTAAAAAAAAAAGGTTAGGAGGGGGCGGAGCGGGGAAGGAGGGAATTTGTATATATTTATCTCTACCAAATACTTGTAGGCAACTCTCCCAAGACTAAGGAAAGCTTTCTCAGTACTTTCTCATCCCAGTCTGGCCACAACGACTCTCCCAAAACTGCAGTTACCATGTGAAACTTCACACAGTGTGCTGTATTTTTCGGCAGATAATACCAAAGAAATTCATAACCTGTGAAGCTGAAACAATACACATAGAGTTTAGGACAGTGCAGTTCCCTTGTTCACAACCAAGTAGTACAAACTCCTGATGATCAAACTTTGTCTTTCTGAGGAACAACTCCGTCCCTACAAAGAAAAGAGAAGAATGTATCGAAGACTGTCACCTCAGCTAAAACCAAGCATTTCTCACCAAGGAGCTTTCCGAATCTTCTTTAGGAGCTCCAAGGGGAGGAAGGCAGGGAAAAGAGAAAAGGAAGGGGGAAGAGAGCAGCTAATTGTAGGAGAGATGTCTGCTTCACTTAGAATTATCCTCCTGATACTGCCAAGCGCCTCTTTTGCCTCTGACAGTGCTGGGCAATGACTCAAGTGTGATGCTGTGATAAGCACAGATAGAAGGGCCCTATCAGGTCCAGTGGCTTGCTCTAAAGCCCTTTGCTCTTTTACTGTGAATAAAAGGTAGAAGCAGAGCCCATGTAATTTATCTTTGCTGTTCCATCTGAACATCTTTCTACCTCCTTTTTAAGCGGCACCATGGAAATAATTTCCTTACCCCTCCTTGTAGATGTCCTCTCCATTAGAGCAGAAGCAGTGCCTGGGACCGGGACATGTGGGGAGCCCTGGCTGCAATGCAAGGCTGACCCACACCCCAGGCTCCAAGTTGCTCTCTGGAGCCAACCTTGCCAGGGGCTCATCTTGCTTATTGCACTGCATCTGCCCCATCCAAGGCCCACCCACGATATGGAGCTTGGAAATAATGCCCTTAATTGGGCATCCCCCTCGAGGGAGCCTCTCTCTTGCCCCATTTCTGCCACAGTCACAGTACATAAGACAAGAGTCATCAATGAAAGTGTGAGAGGGAGGAAAATAAAGTGGGTAACCCTTTCAAGGCACAAACTATACTGGCTCAAAGTTTGCTGATTAGGTTGTCTTGGGAAATATTGCTTTGATTGAAAGTGAATAATTTAAGTTCAATTTTGACCTCAAAATAATTTAAAAAAACTATACATAATTTCTAAATATTGCAGCACTAAAGGGGAAAGATACTCCATTTTTTAAAAAATTACAACGTTAGATAATATGGACTTTAAATTTTCAGTTGGGATGAAAGAAATTTTTCAGAATATCATATTTTTCCATGAAGTTAGAAGACCTTAGTTTCACCTGGACTTTGCTGAAACTAACAGGGATTCAAACAGCTGTTTTGGATTGCTTCATTTTGTTATTATAAGTAGCAGCTCTGTTGAATAGCCAGAATGTATTCCTCAAGACCAGGCTGAGAACACCAGATGTGATTCAAAACCGTTTTCTTCTAGAACACCTTCTAGAACACATATATCCAGAAAAGAGAAAGGACACATAATCTTAATATATAGGTTTAGCAGAGCTCTTTGAAGAGATTATAGAACTGCTGTTTGATCTTAAACCCTGGAAGACTGATAGGATCATTTTTTGTGCCCAGCCCAGCAATGATCACTAACCTAATTGATGACCGAAGGAGGCCAACAGCTCTTGAGCTTTACTGGTTCAGGTACCAGCCCTAATAAATTGTGTTAAAAAGTAAAACAGTGGAGCATTAAGATCACCCATCATCATTAGCCCATGCACAACTTGCAAACTGCTGAAATGGAATTGCTCTGAGCCTTCCCAGCACAACTTAAATGCTCAGAGCAAGTCCTTCTTATTATGTGCCCCTAGATAAACAGGGAATTTCAGACTGGAAAGTGCTGCTGCTTTCAAACAATCAGCATCAGCATCTCTCCACAGCAGTTAAATATGCAGCAGCAGAGTTCTCTGGGGTCTCTGGCCAGGAGCAAGTTGTTCTCCAAGTCTTCTGTAAGACTGCCTCTTAGTTAGATTTATACATTTTGTATTTCTCCAGCTCCTATTCCTAGCACTTCAAAATGCATTTACTGGCACCAACTTCAACCAATTCTCTAATCAAAGTATGAAGATAACATTTTTAGGTTTCTCAACAAATTTATGAGTAGTAAATTCTATTATTTTTAGACAAGAGATTAAAAAAGGGGAAAAAAGGATCAGATAAAACAAGCCCTGGGCAAAAGAGAAATTAGAGTTGAAGTAATCTAGTCCAGTTCTGTACAACTGATCTCACTGCTGTATTTAAAGAGGGGTCTTGCAGAGCAGGCTGGACAGGAGAAAACACTCTGGTGGGTGGCACTGCAATCTCTGTTAGCATAAGTGAAACACACTGCATCTGGAAGTAAATTCTGAAGGATGACTAATCTATTAAGAAAGAGAATTTAGGGTTATAGATTGATTTCAGTTTTGCATATGTTCAATTTTAAATTTTTATTGGGATTTTTTTCTCGTTACTTGTCCTTTCAGCCGCAGACACAGAGAACAGGCTATTTCCTTTTTTCCTTCAATAAGCTTTTCTGTATTTGTCTCCATGTGTGTCTCAGTTCTCCTCTCATCTCTGTTTCCTTCAGGCTTTCTAACCTCAGCTCCTGTCCTGCTTTTTTCTGGGATTCCTCCAGCCTTTCTGAGTCTGTTTTCATGCTTCTGAGTGAATTCTTACTGTTCTCACCAAGTCTGTTTTCAAATAAGTCCCATTCAGCACAGAAACCCAAAAAGAATATTCCAGCATGGAGCAGAGAAGAACACTCTCTATCTTTCTGGCTTGATTATTTATACACCTTGATGTGTTGATACAGCGGGATGTTAAATCAGCTTTGCCCTGTGTGGCATCATCATCCCACACATTCTTTTCCAGCCAGTGTTACCAACCAATTCCCATCTCTCTCTGCTTTTTTGCGGTCACACTGAGTTCTAAATCTGGCCTCCAACATTCTCAAGAGCTGCAAATTTTGTGCCATCTGCAATAGACATGTTTGTTGAACCAAACCGGAGACATGTTGTACGTACCTCTTACATTTTGACACTAAGCTGCTGAGAGCTACTCATATATTTTTCCTGACAAGTCTCATATCCACCCATGGAAGTTCTATCAAGGCAAAAGTTTCCTTTGCTTTTTTTAGAAAAACATCATGCTGTCCTCCCACTATAGTTCACTACAGTCAGAAGATACCACATCTACTGCCTTTTAATCCATAAGTCTTGCTGTTCTACCATTAAAGCAAAGCAAATTGAATTATCAAGCAATTTTTTGAAAATAATTGCTTATACATCGTATATTAAGACTCAAGTGGTGGGAGGCAAGGAACATTTAGGAAGCCATACCCAAAGCTCTTAGTGCAGTGGCCAACTCCTCAAATCACATAAAAATAACAGCGGATACGTTAAGTATATTACACAGTGACAATTCCCACATCACACCTCCCTGCACTTGTTAACCTGGATGACAAGGAGATGGACATTTATTTCTATCTGTATTCCTAGCCTGAGCTCCATCTCCAGAGTTTAATTAGTGCATTTTCTGGTTATTTGTACTATACTTACACTTTACTGAGTATTTACCCTTAATAAGAGTTCATTTTCAAGAAGGGCTTCAGAGCTCAGACTGACTCAGCTCAATTAACTTATGGATGGAGCCTATAAGGACCTTAATCCATCAGGCAGACAGTCGCCCATTAGAATTGCAAAAACTGCTGGAAGTCTTTTGCAGTGGCTGCAGCAACATGATGGGGCAAGTTCAGTCTACTTCATATAAATGAAACAGTAGAAAATGGTTTAAGTTAACAGAACCCTTTAAAATGTTATTGTTGAATGTATGAAACACTGTAATCCATATATATACACATAAGCACAAGAAGCTGACAAAAAAATTCATCTTTCTCATTGCTTTTACTTATGCTTAAAATCTTTGTGACTAACTGAAGTGTTGAGGACTGGTTTTACATAGAAATGGTGAGACTTTGACCAAGGGGAATCACAGAATCATAGAATCCTTTAGGTTGGAAAAAACCTTTAAAATAATTGAGTCCTATCATTAAATTATACAACCTTACAACACAACTGAAATTAAAATCCAATGTGCATCTAACAACAGAAGTAACAAGAGGTGATTAAGAAGGTGTCCTGGCTTCAGCTGAGATAGAGTTAAGTTTCTTCCTAGTAGCAGATACAGTGCTGTGGGTTTGGTTCAGTATAAAAATAATACTATTATTATCATTATCATTATATTTTTTTATTTGATTTCAATTATTAAACTGTATCTCAACCCACGAGTTTTACCTTTTTCTGATTCTCCTCCCCATCCCACTGGGGTTGTGGAATGAGCAAGTGGCTGTGTGGTACTTAGTTGCTGTCTGGAGTTAAACTATAACAGAAGGTGAAGAAAAGTGGTAAGAGGCGAGTTTTTCTATATTCAACTAGATGACACTTTTAGAACAGCAGATGGCTCCGAACACATTTAGTTTAGCATGAAAAAGAAGTTATTATCCACATGAAAAATAAAAATCCAGAATCTGAAAGCCTGAATTGCTTCTCTCTATGCTGCCATAAGCACCTTCATAAGGGGCCAAGGAAGGATAAACTGCTTTTAAACTGAGAAGGTAACACAAAGAAACTGGCTATTCCAAGGAAAAGTAAATTAATAAGCTCCAGTAATGGACAAATACAAGAGTACCGTGTTCAACTCTGGAGACTCCAGCATTAGAAGGACATGGACCTGTTGGAGAGTGTCCAGAGGAGGGACACAAAATGCTCAGAGGGCCTGAAGCACCTTTCCTACGAAGACAGGCTGAGAGAGATGGGGTTGCTCAGCCTGGAGAAGAAAAGACTCTGGGGAGACCTTACAGCAGACTTTCAGTATCTAAAGTGCCTACAAAGAGGTGGGGAGGGACTTTTGACAAGAGCATGAAGTGGCAAGATATGGGGAATGGCTGTAAATTGAAAGAGGGGAGGTTTAGATGAGATTTTAGGAAGATATTCTTTACTGTGAGGGCAATGAGGCACTGGCACAGGTTGCCCAGAGCAGCTGTGGATGCCCCATCCCTGGAAGTGTCAAGGCCAGGTTGGAGGGCCTTGGAGCAACCTGGTCTAGTGGAAGTTCTCCCTGTCCATGGCAGGGGGTTCAAACTAAATTATCTCTACAATTCCTTCCAACCCAACCTGTTCTAGGACTCTATGAACAGAGTGATAGCTAAGCAATCTCTGATTAGGTGTCTGATAGTGACCCTCTGGTATCACACTGCAACATCCAGAGCAGCACAGGGCCAGTGGCACCCACATATGGGCCTATTTCTCAGAAGTAGTGACCACAGACCAGAGGAATAATTTTCTGCAGCTAAGCAAAGAGCTTCGGTGTCCAGCACCGTCTCATCCAGACACTCACAGAATGTCCCTTCATGGGATTGCACACTGCTTGTGCAGTGCAGAGAATGAAGAGCTGAAGGAGTTGTGCACAGGGATGTTTTGCATAGTGCATTTGGTGGAAATCCTCTGGGTCATTGTTTCTTTAAGCAGCACTGATCAGTGCTGGATCCAGGTACGCGAACTTGACCTCAGACAAATCACAGTTTTCAGAGTTTCTTCTTGCTGAAAACACGTATGGCCTTAATAAGCAGACAGAGCATTTGGTATAATGCTGGGTTTAGATTTCTTTGGTTTTTCTCTTGTGTGTGTAAATTAGTTTGAAATATGCTAAACACCAGCAATTTCTAGTCTTTTTGTCTCTGCAGAATTACTGGCTTGTGAGTGGGAAAGATTTTACTGATACCTACTTAAAGACTTTCAGTGAAGAAAGCAATTAAGTTGGTGACATGATTTTTTTTTAAAGGAATCAAATTAATTTCTTCTGAGCAATTAAAAAGGTAAGTTTGATCTGCCCAGATAGGAGCATTTCCATTTAATTAAGGATCAGCTCTATTGACTTTAAAATTTCTAGAGTCCAAGGGGTTGTTTAAGGATTATACATACTGTCCAGGGAGTAAATTGAACAATAGACCAGAAAAGTCAGTATTTTTAGGTTTACGTAAGTCAGTCTATAAATGATCCTTTGCTTTTTCCTTAAGAAGAAGGCAAAATATACAACCCTGTTGATAGCAAAGGCACAAACTTTGCTGCTACCTATTCTCTACTCAAGTATGGTCTGACAAACCATTCTAGAAGGGGTTTGACAAACCATTTGAGAAGGGGTTATTGAATGTTGAAAGCTACAATACTTGGATTTCCAACCTTTGCATTAGAACTCTATCTCCAAGAAGATAAGCTGCAGATAAGCACCTAAAGACTGAATGTCTAACCCCATGATATTGCTATCAAACTGGCAATCATTGTCATTCTTGAAATCCTATTTTAAGGGAGGAACAAAGATAAGCACAGAGTAATTTCCTAAAAAGAATTTTTTCACCTTGGCATTGAAACTAGTGTCAGCTTTAATCATTCAGACCTGCTCAGATTCTGCTCAAGAACTGACTTGTGCCAAAGGAAAACTTGAGAATCTTCATGAGAACGCAGCACCTGCTGCTGTACCCCTACACATCCCTTTTGCAGAGATGCAGCACCGAACAAAAGCCACAGTCCTACCAAGATCAAAAGTTTCAACGGGTTAACTGCGAAATGGCAACAAAACCTTTGGCTTATGATATGAACAACTGTGGGTGGATGTTTAAGGAAGCTCTTCCTGGATTTCAGGACTTGTTGTGTAAAACAAAAAGACAGTTTTTTAACCACTACTCTTTTTCAGTAACTCACACATGCTTCAGTCTCAGTAATGCCTCTGTGTTTCCCAGCAGCAGCTACATAAATACAAAATCCATCTGTTAAATGCAGTCCTCACTAATTGTTTGGCTCTTTACCATGCTAGGATATATTCTTGCTTTGACAGAAGCTTTAACTAGAAGATATTTTTGCCAAACAATAGTTTTCAATTCCATATTGTAAACAAGTAGTCCTGTTTATCTTTCAGGACAGATTGGTGGCACTCACAGAAAGGGTGAGGAAAGCAAGTCTCTGCCTTGACAGCTACAAAGTTGCTGTAGGTTTCTTGTTTGGGCTTTCTGAGACTTCAGCAGGAGGTTTTCTGGCTCCCAGAGGCAGTGTGTTTTATACTTAATTCATTGTTAAAAAGCTTTATGTTGCTTGATTTTGCTTGCCAGCTCATGAAAAGCAGAGTGCAGGGGTGAGGGCATTCACTCAGGCTTTTCCATATGACAAAACTGCAGTGAGAGCTCAAAAAAATACAATTTACCATCTATATTGCAAAAGCCCCTGTATGAACAGCGATTTGTTATGTGAAACATTGCAGACATAATGAATGACATTACACATAATTTCAAACACATTCACCCATTTTATTCTCTATAAAGAGAAAATAACAAATAATGGATTATGCACAGCATCAGTTTTTTCACAATAACAGTAGCTGTATCATTTTTAGCCGGTATTTCTGAAATTAAAAAAAAAAAAAAAACAACCTTACATAATTTCAAAGGTTTTATTATAAAGGTTCAGAGCTTAAGAAATAAATATCCAAACATCTATACGTGTCCCTAGCAAAGTTCTTGAAGACTGAAGCAGTTTCATGTGTCACATTTAATACAACTGGTCAACAGAGGGCAGCAAATTCCTTGCAAAATCCAGGAGTGCCACAGATTTGAGAAATTTGCTTAAACAAACTATAGCAACGATTATATTTCTTAGATTCAAAAAGCTAATAGAGAAATACATGATTTACAAAGTGTCCACTGTTAACTCAGCAAGTTCTTCAGTATTCTGTTACATCAGCTGATGAAAGACAAAAGCTCCAAGTCAACAGAGCACTTCCCAACATCCTAAATTTCTGCTCAATGAAATTTCAGCTTGATAAAGTGTCTGCTTTGCTTTAAGCATAGATTCATGAAACTGGAAAAAAGGATGGGAGGAGTTTTTGGAATTTATATTCAGCTTTGAGAAACATTAATCTTTTTGAAGCGTTTTTGGACTCTAATGAGAAACCTCCCCCTGCCCAGTGCCCAGACCTCCCAGCCTCCACACAAGATCTCATCTCCAGTTCGACCTCAGCCAGTTGCTTAAATGGCAATTTCTCTGCCACTGACTACACCCGAGGCTGTCTGTCTCTGAGGTCTTTTGTTGGGCAGGGGGAAACATTTTGCACCAGAGTTCTATAAAAAACCATAATAACTAAAACTTGGTTTCAAGTGGAGTGACTGGGGTTGGATTCTCAGTATCCAGTGTAGTGCAAATTGAAGATTTCCCTGTAGCTGAAAAACCCCAAATACTGCATCTTTCATGTGTACTAGGGAAGGAGTTTCTGATGCATTCTCTCACTCAGTAAAAATGATAACAGTTGAGTTTTCTTTTTTTTTTTTTCTTTTCTTCTATCCAACTACTTGCCTACTTAAATGAAAATTGGACAAAATTAAAAATTTTGAATCCTTTAGCACTCAGTCAAAATCTGCAGAAATTAGACAGCATGTTTAACCAAAACATCCTGAACTCATTTTCTAGGGGGTGGGAAATAGAAATGGCAGATTGTGGAAGGTATAAACTTAATTTTCTTTTTAAAAAAAGGCTTTAAAGACTTTTACAGAATAAGAATCTTTTTATTATGGAGAAATAAGTTTACATTTAAAAGGTATTAAACTTCTCTAGTTGTAGGTTTCAGGAACATAACGAATATCCTTGGAAAACTGCTTTTCTGTTTCTTACTATCTGAGACAGTAGAAATGGTTTGAGAAAAACCCTTCCAATGAGGTAAGGTTACCTCTTTATTGAATTGTATTTATTTGGGACAACACTGCATTAAAAATTCAATATTTATCTACCGCCCCTGTAAAAGTGAATTTTGATTTCACCACAGCTCAGGAAAAGTATTACTTGCTAGTGTAACAAGTTTGAATTTGCCCATCAGAACAGAAGAAAATGCACAGTATAGAAAGACTTAAGAGACTCATTTGATACTCAAAGGGATAGAAGTAAAAATATGTGTAAGTACGAAAATGACAGTGGAGATTATACCGTATGTTTTAAAACAAAAATAATTTATACAAGGAAAGTTCTCTGCTCAATTATTTATAATCCATCCTTTCTCTCACCAAACCATTAGGTATCTGTGAGATAGGCAGTGAAGGAGAAGATTTTGGATTTATTTTGGCACCTTAATGTAATGAAAAGCCTATCCTTGAAGGTGTGTGCTTACTCATTCCTATTGTTTAAGCTTTTATCTTTCCTTTAGATTTTTTTAATGACAGTGACACAGAAATAAAGATCAGAACATTGAAAATAGCAGATCCATATGTATTTGAACATCAGCTTAGGGGGAATAAAAAAAGCAACAAATCTAAGTACTTCTATCTGCTGCAGAGGATTTTTTTTCTTCCTTCATTAGTCATTTTAATGAATTGTATTTATCTCTTCAGTTATACACTCCTGGCGGGCATCTGAGAAAGGCCCACGTCACTTACATGGATTTTTTTTTCTTCTCATTGTCCTGCACAAAACCCAAATCATTGCTCAATTTTGTCCCTACGGATACCACTAACACACCATAGAGTGTTGCTCTATGTTTTAACAATCCGTTGCAAACTCCAGTGATGTTGAAAATGCTGAAGACACTCTGACAGGATATCCCCAAGGAAATACATTGCGCAGCTTGGTTTATTATTCTCTATTCAACCCATGACAGGCATAGAAGATGGTTTTATTCTTACTTTATTCTAAAAGTAAGTTTATAAAATAGATTCCAAACTCACCCCTCTCTAAGAATTTTGCTGTATTGCTTGAATCAAGAGAAAGTAAAACAAGGCAAAGATTTTTTAACAGGCTCTATTCCTGCCTATTCCTATTTCTGTGTTATTAAAGGAGATGCCTACATCCTTCAGCAGGCCCAGACATCCTTCTTCACTTTTTGTTAGCCTAATTAACATGCAAGGAAACAATGCAAATTCTAGACAAAATGGACAGCAACCCGTAAAGTTGTTCCTGGCAATATAACATAGGAACAATAGGAAACATTCCTGGAAATCAAGTCTTTAAACAGTGACTAGGAATAGAAAACAAATTGAACGAAACTTTAACAGGCAAATGCCCCAAGAACACAATAATGCACAGAGAAAGAAGGAAGCCAGCATTTGGGACGTACAGTACATGGATGTGTTTGGGTGAGGCTGCACAGCAGCAGGCTCTCAGCTTTGCCACCAAGCTCTCTGAAAAACACATTTTTAGAAATTACACAACACCCAAATCCAGCAGAGGTAACAGCTGCTAGTGATGGCTCCTTACCCAGAGAGAAGCAAGGATCAGAGACCTGTTGAAAGACAAAGCATTTAATTAATGCTGTATACAACAGGTACACAAAGCAATCTTCTAGCTACAGGGTTGCTGAGTAGGTCTATTTAAAAAATAAACATGAGAGCTTTTCTGGAAAAGGTCCTTCTTAGCTGAAGAGTGGAAGGGTCAGGCCACAGGAGGTGATGGAAAGTCCTCGTTACACCAGCAGAAACAATCAAGTGCAGCAGCACCTAGCAAAAGTTAGTCCCTTAAAATACAGGAAGATAAGCACAAAGTGTTCTCTCGAGTGGAAAAGCACAAGTGAATAACTGTCTGAACAAGCTTGGTTTTTACTTTAGCTTTATTAAGGTAAGGACAATGTACAAAGTAATTATTCTGTTAGGGAATTTGATCTGAGGTTCCTGATTTATTTGGATCACAGGCATATAAAGAAGTTGGAAGTCTTTCTAATGAGGTTTTGGTACCTTAACTTACGACAGCCATGGCTTTTATCAGAGTATCTGTAAAAATTGTAATTTAATTTTTCTCTTTCGTTATTTTAGGAGAAAACTTAGATCCTCATATTGTGGGTTTCTGAGATGAGTCAACTCAGCCTCAAGAGTGTTTTATCCATTTGAAGTGTTTTGCATTTAAAATGGATAATCTAATACAGGGATTGTTGAATGTGTTGGCTTCTGATGTGTGAGACAAATTGGTAAATTATTAAGGTACCTATGCTTGGTACTTGGCTTTTTCCATTTAACCTTTTAATATCTAGAAGCATTCAGTTATTGTGGAGCATGTGGGAGACAGCACCACTGAAACAAGTAAGTTAAAATAATGAACCAAAGGTATTATAACAGAAGTTTTGAGTATGCTTTAAGAAATAACTTTCTTTTTTTCCTTGAATATTAAAGTTTGAGTTTCAGCATATGTCAACTATTTCATGTTTTTAATCATATCTCTCAACCACTTTAAATGATCATTCTCTAGGGAACCGAAGTTTTAGAAGAGAAACTTAAAAATTATATCAAACGTATTCAGCATAAAATCTGCTAACTTGATTATGTCTTTTGACTGTGATGACTCACATCTCACTTGACAGAGGGCTTAGTGCTTTGAGTTCTGGCTGCTGAGGCAGTTCCCACATGATTCCTGATGTCTCTGCCCCGTCTAAGGAATTGTGTGTTAAATGTGCATCAGCCTGTGTTAGTGATAAAGGCAGAACAAACGCTTTTTTTTCCTCCTCTATCGTGTGTGTGTAAAGGCCTACTTGGATTATGGTAGTGCTAGGGAGAAAGGGCAGATCCATATCTTACTTATTTGGAAACCATGACGAAATAGAGACTGTACCAATGAAAGAGTGAAGAATCCCATCTAAATTAGGAGAAGGGGGGAATTCTGGTGTGAATCCATCAGTTCTTATGCTGATGTGCTTAATAAAATCACAGAATCATTAATGCTGGAAAAGACCTTTGAGATCATTGAGTCCAACTATTCACCTAACGCTGCCAGGTCCACCACTAAGCCACCTCCCTAAGCACCACATCTGCATGTTTTTGAACGCTTCCAGGAGCAGTGATTCCACCACTTTCATGGGGAGCCTGTTCCAACATTTGACCACATTTTCAGTGAAAACATTTTTCCTAATGTCCCTCCCCTCGTGCAACTTGGAGCTGTTTCCTCTCATCCTCTTGCTCGTTACCTGGGAGGAGAGGCCGACCATCACCTGGGTACACCCTCCTTTCAGGCAGAGAGCAACAAGGTCCCTCCTGAGCCTCCTTTTCTCCAAGCTAAACACTCCCAGCTCTCTCAGCTGCTCCTCATCAAACTTGTGCTCCAGACCCTTCTCCAGCTCTGTTCCCTTCTCTGGGCTCGCTCCAGTCCCTCAATATCTTTCCTGTCATGAGGGGCCCAGACCTGGACACAACACTTGAGGTGTGGTCTCACCAGTGCCGGATACAGGGGGACAATCACTGCCCTGGTCTTGCTGGTCACACAATTTCTGATACAAACCAAGAAGTGCATTTTGAAGCACCTCTCTTACTTCCCTTTAAATCTGTACATGGATTTGCAGTGGCTTTCAGTAATGTAGTCTGTTAGAGTTGAAGGTTGTTGCTTTCCATTACTTATGTTTGCAAGGATAAAGAACAAGAAGTTAAATTCACAGTAACAGAATGTACTTTAATTCACCAATTCTCCTTTCTTTGTGGCAGCAAACGTAAAACAAATGATTAGTTACACTCTACTGTAGTTTAGTTGAGACCTTTTGTTCAGTGCCAAAGTACTTCATCTTAATTTAGACCTTGAACATATAAGCACTTGAGCATGTATCTAGAATTATTCACATGAGTAAAGCTATTGACTTCAAAGCTATTGACTACCGTATGAATCAAGTTCAGCTTTGTAAGGTTAAAGGTCTGGAGACATTATTTCTAGACTATACAAAAAAAAATGAGGCTAAGCAAGCTGTGGCTTTTGTACCATTGGCAGATTTTTCTTACAGATAAAGATCTCTAATGAAAATTGTTTTCAGTGCTGTTATTCTGGAGATGTTAGGGACAAGTGAAGATATTGTCACCTTCCAGAGACCTGGCTCATGGTATTCAAGTTATTTTATACCATATGATGGATTTTTTTAGTCTGTTTCTGAAGGTTCTTCTCTGCAGGCCTGGTCTAGTGAAGATTGATCCAAACACAGTTAAAACAAGTAGAAAGGACTTTTTCTCTTTTTCTTCTCTTTTTTTTTTTTTTTTTTTTTTTTTTTTTTCATTACTTTTTTTTTTTGGNTGTGCAATGACTGTGTCTTCTGGGAATACACTATGGTTCTCAGAACCTCTGCAGAAGCAGTAAATAACTGGATTTCTTCTGAGTAGACTAAAGAACACAGAGTCATGTCCGACATGACTGACTTAGTGCTGCTGAGAGCCACTTCAATATGGGACCTCAATGCTGCCTACAACTATGTGTCACAAGCCCTGAGTAGAAAAACCTTAATTCCATCTATAAAAAGCCTGCCTTTTAAAGAGTAAATCCCAGCAATATGTGCTGAAAGCTATCTGAACTATTCAGCTCTGTGTGACTAACAGATTCCATTGCTACCAAGATCCACTGCCAAGATGATAGAGATTTCTGTTGTGTGATCTTCTTCATGAGACAACAGCAAACTACAAAAAAAATCAAACCAATCCCCCCCCCAAAAAAAACCAAAACTAAGACAGAAAAATACCCCGCCCCTAAATCCCTAAAACCTTGAATGCCCCCCACAATCAACCAAAATAAGACAACCCTAAACAAAGAACACCCACAACTACCATGCCTTTTTGGGTGAAAAACTCTTTATTTAATGAAAGAGCTATTTTTTTTCTCCTCATCATGAAAAAGATCAAGACATGATTTGACTCAAGAAACTGGAGGAGGTGGGAAGTGTCTACTGGTGCCTCATGGGACCAACATCACTGTAATTCTTCAGCTTTTGCCAAGGACTCAAGAGTTCAAGAGAGCGACACTTCTGTGTGCTTAGCACTGTTTGCCTTTTCTGTTTGCATTTTTTTTAGAAATAATAAAGGATATGGAGCTGAGTGGTCCCATCTGACCATGTGAAAAGGAGGCTGTTCTTGGGGATTATCTCCCCAGTTTGCACATGTCTTAGTGTCCTTTGTGAGGCCCTCTGCCATGGAGAAGTGCTACTGCAGATGGGGCCACTGCTGCAACAGGCAGAGCTCTGACACGGGGATGATGCAGTTCCTTTCCCACCTGCTGTCCACTGGAATCCAATGTCTGCTACAGCTGGTCTGGAGTTGCCCGTGGGATCGCATGGAAGGGAGAAGTTGTGGTTTGCACTGCCAGCATGCGCTATAGGAGGAACATAAAAAAGCAATAAATAGCTCATAGGTAATCTTTGACACTACACTGGTCTCAGCCTGTCCAGTGGTGAAAGATGTTGCTCTGCACTGTTTCTGGTCAATATAAATGTAGCTGTTGAACCACAGGTTGCCACAGATTCAAAAAAGCTTGGTGGCCTGCTTGAATCTTGGGGGAAGCTCTAGTGTTTGCTCTTAATAGTCGTTGACACTTTGCCAGTTGCTCCTCTTCTGTGTCAGTCCTAATCCAACCCTTTTGACTCCTTATAGGAATTATTCTGAATATTCTGCTCTCTTTCCCTCTGAGTCCTGCTGAAACAGGTGCATTGCATGAAAGCTATAAATCTTGTACAGGCAGAAGAACTGTCATAGTTCTTCTAGGACCTGCAAGAATTTCTGTAGATGTCTTGGTTCTGAATCATGCTTTTTCCTTCGGACCGCCTAGCAACTGTGCATGCATTTTTTACTTCAAAGTAAGACTTCTACTAGAGGCCATGCAAAAAATGATAGATTCCCTGCTTAAGGAAGACACATAAGTAATTTCAGAGGTTACCTGTGTGTTTCAGCACAGAAGTATTGAGATGATAGTGCTGATGACTATAACAACCTAATTCAAAGTTCCATTATCATTAATATTATATACTGTTATTATGTTACTCACTTTTAAGAGTGCCACAGCCTTGTAGAAGGAGAAGCGGTATCTGAAAGAACCCAGAATGAAGAATACTGGCTAATACAAAACAAATACAGACAGGCTCAGTTGTTATTTGATTGTAAGCAGAGAGCTTGAAATAGGCAATCAGAGATGTAAATTAGCAGCAGTTGATATAAGCTGATACTTTGGGCTGAAATGCAGCCCCAAATAAAAAGTCACTTGACTAATTTAAGGAACACAAGGTGCTCTATATTTTGCCCAGGTTTATTTGCTGCTTACTTTCTAGAAAAGCTGTTTTTCGCTTTACTGAATCTTTTGTAGAATAACATCATCACCTTGATTTTCTTGTAAATATTGCTGGTGGTATTGTCACCGTGTGGTCCCTGGTGCTCAGCACTTCCATTGTGTAGCAAACCTAAAAGTGGAAACAAAGGAGGCTCTTTGGCTCATCCAACTACCCTTGGATAATTAAAAAATGGGATGTGGGGCTTCACCATTCGAGCTGGGATCTCTGGAAAACTGTTTTCAGTGCCTAACTTGGTCCACAAGACAATGCAGTTTTCAGCAACAATCTCACTTCTAGACTTTATTATAACATTGTGGCCAGGATTTACTAGATGGATCAAATAGTTTTAAGTAAGTCTGATATGTTTATATCCAGAGGGAAGGTCTTACAATCCTCAGCCCTTCTCAGTTTCAATGAAGCAAGGAAGATGCTGGGATCCAGAGAATAGTAAGTTTGGGTCGGAGAGGTATAAGGCTTTCTGAGGCTTGTGTGGAGCAAGCTAGGTTGCACTCGTATAAATATAAGGCAGCAGGCGGACCTGACAAGGGCTGTTTTAGCAAGGTTTGAGGACTAACTCAAACTGGAACTACAGCTGGGATCTCTGTACAGCTTGGATTTTGTACAAGCAAGTCTCCTATATGCTCATGGAGCATGGATCCTGCGTGCAGTTTTTTTTCTCAGTTCCAAGTATCATCCTGTGACCAGGTTAAGAAGTCTTTAGTGCAGAGCTCCGTCACTGAATTTACATTTGTGATAAAATGTGCTCTCATTAGAGACAATGTAGTCCTATAACCAGGGAGTTTTCTCTAAGGGAAGAATAGAAAAGGCAAATGACTAACTGCATAAATTACAAAAAACAGTGCAAACAATTCTTGGTGAAAAGAGCTTGATCTGTTGCATAGGCTTGTACTTGGAACACATTAGCTATTTTCTAAGAATCCAGCTAACAAGTGTAATAAAGAAACACAGCATGTGATATCTGCGAATGTTAAAATCAACCCTGAGAAAGTATAAATTGTCTCCTGTTGTAGTTAGCTGAGGGTGGAACTGTTCCTGTCGGGCAGCTTCTCTTGGATATTGCCCAGTTCCAGCAATATTGACCAGCACAGCCAGCTCCGAGCAGTTGCCTCCAGCCCATGGAGAGGAAGAGAGAGCAAAGACTTGCTGACTGACTGGAAGGATGAGACAATGTGTGTGAAATTACGCTGTAAAAGATTCTTAAATGCTTCCTGCTAACATATGGGGAGTTCACGGTCTAATTCTCTCGCCTTCTTGGTGTTTAGTGATGCGGTATAATCGCTGTCCTTCAGTCGAGGAATCAAAGTATATATTGACTTGCCCAAGCACAAAGAAGCACTCTTGTGGGAAAAAATGAACTCAGGTCTTCTGCCCACAAGACAGTTGCCTTTCTCTCCTGTCTTGTCTTGCCTTGCCTGCCTGAACCATTTCAGGGACCTTCGCAAAAAGCAAGGAAAGGTCCTGTGATCAATATGGGAGGTTTTACTAATTTGCTGGTTTTCTTCCCTGATTTGGTTGATGAATCTCTGAGAGAAGAGTAAAGCACCAAGAGCATCTTCCTAATGGGCTGGGCTGAGTTTTGTGACCCCTTACCTTCGCCAGAGATGAGAGGGTGTGTGAGAGGAAAATTTATGTGAACCGATGTGTTTAGAGGTGTTGTTCTGCAGCTGTTCTGAAACTATGCTTCTCTCTGATCCCATTTCCTTGCTCCTTTAACCCCCCTTTCTTTCTTTAATCCCCCAGCTGTGTGAATAGTTCCAATCTCCACCTTGGACCTGCAGGCAGATTCCAGGTCAAATACCATTATGAATAATAGGTACCCAGACAAAAAATCCATTTAATGCATGAATATACTTGATAACAGTGTAATTTCTTCTGTGAAAAGACTTGTAGTTGAGATCAATGGCTTTAGTTTATTTGTGTGTGGGTATGTGATATTGCCTGGCTTCCTTTCCTGAAGAGGAGCCCTTCCTGGTGAGTATCTTGGTTTAGTTGCTTTGTGTGCCTGAAGCCCTCACCTGGTGCCAGGAATCAATATGGGAGGGTTTTGGGTTTTTTAATACCTGGACCTTACCCATTCCCACAAATTAAATGTGAGGGCAGAAAACAGAGGAAAAAAATTGTGATAGGAATTGTCTGAGGTGGTAGAATAACAGGATGACTTCTGAGTCCTGTATTCTCAGCTCTTGGTCTTTTCTAAATTTAATTTTCTGAAAGCATAGAAATAACCACACAGGCATTCCCCCTCAACATTTTAATGTAAAGATGAGTCTTTGTGATTGTTGTTGCCCTGTGGCTGTAAAGTGATTGTGCTGTAACTTGCTGTTAAGAAGACAGTACACTAGTTTTTAACTTGTGTACGATAGGAGAGCAGAAGCTTTATGGGTACTAACTAAAACAGAATTGGAGGGCATGTGGAATAGCACATAGGTGAAAGGAGAAGGGAGGGAAGAGTATTTGAATAAAAATCTATTGAAGAAAACAAATGAAGCTCTTTGCGCTAATGATTGCATCTTTTCAGGGACACAAAACCTTTCACTCTTATCATAAGTTAGGTGCATGATAGTCCTCCTAATTAATTAAAATACACAGAGGGAAGCTGGGGAGATGAGTCCTGTCAGCAAGGGAATAAAACACCTGAGACCACTTCAGTTAATGGGAGAGGAACACCATTAGTAAAGTGAAGAGGTGATTTAAAAAGCAAAAAATTACACCTTAAAGTAAAATGCAACAAGGCAGGTCTGCCCAACTCCTCCTGCTGCCTTCTTTCTTTCTGGGAAGACCCATCCTAGTGTGTGGAAGACTGGGGAACGATCATGACGAGGGCTAGCCACCACGAGATGGGGGAAGCCATGCTATAGAAGTCAACTGTGGGAGGAGAGAAGTGCCCCAACAAGCAATATAGTGCAGTGACTCTAAGAAAGCCATCTGAGGCAACTTCTGCGCTCCCACTCATCTTGGCATGGGCTTGTAGAGATGTTTAGGTATCGTGTGTCAATTAAAATGTGAACATGCATGTGGGAATGATGAGTATATAATGAGAACTTGGATGTTTGGTATTGGTTCACTTCTAATGAGGAACTAGTGTCTGTAAAGGTGTTGCTCTTTCCAATAGTTAGTGCTTCATAAGAATGAACGTTACTTCAAAAGAGGGCCTGTTGTGTACTCCAGTATGGCTCATTTTTGTGGCTTCTTTTTGTCTTTTCTTTCATGTTTTCTTTTAGATGGGGAGATAAAAGAGCTTTTCTGAAAAAAAAAATAAAGAAAAAAGGAGACTTTGTTCTTGTAGGATAATGACTTCCTCAAATTTATTAGTTAATCTTTAAACAAACATTGTTACAAAGGAGTGGGGTCTTTTCAGCTTTTTAGTTGATTGGTGGTTTGGGTTTTTTTCTATCATCTTTTCTTTGTATCACTAGCCCTTGTGCCTGAATCACCATCAAAGGACTTCAGGATTCTTCCTTACTCTAATACTGTTTTGTAACTTTGTTTTCCTTCTTCGAAATGAACTTCTGGGAACTTGGAAAAGTTCTTGGGGTAAACACTGTGGGCCAGAACTTTGTGTAGTACACCTGGAGTGATAGGAAGGGAGATAAGGAGATGACTGCATACTACTTGTATTTGATTTTATGCCTGTAGAAATGCTAATCACAACATTTGCCTTTCATCTGGTAGTAAGTTGACTCAGTCTCATCCAGCTGTAAAGTGATCATCCAAATAATGCACTTGTGAATCCCAGAGGATTTTCTGCATGATGGTCTTCCCCCACCCCCATGGAATTAGTAATGCAGTAGAGGTATGTGTTCCCTTCCTAAAACTCTTATTTTTCTGTATAAAATGTGGGGGTTTTGGTTTGTTTGCTTGCTTGTTTTTTTGTTTGTTTTTCCCTGTGGCTTTCCACTCACAGATTCCAAACTGGAATAACCTGGATTTAACACCATTGTCAGGAGAGAATTGCTGCAAATGAACATTCTTGGTGGCATTTTTGACAAGGTGTACTCATAGGAGTTCATCTCTGGTGTCTCTGAGGAAGATGAAAACCAATGACAAAAAGTCTGTCTCTAGAGTGGAGGGTAGGGATGTCTGAAACTAACGAATGTGTTGCAAACTCTGGATTTTCATCTCTGTTTATCTGACTTGTTGCAGGATCTCATTCCCACAGGATGCAGTAGAGGCCAGGAGTTTACTCAGGGCATGAAAGGAAATTGGTCCAGTTAATGGCAAAGAAATCCACAAAGGTATGATAAATGCGTGGAAATATCTGAGCTGGGAAGTTACTGAGATGAAAGTAGGAGGTGTAATGGGTTGAAACTGAGTTGATTGACAAGCTTTTAAGCCAATGCGCTTTTGCAAATTTTGCATATTTAAAGCCCGTGCAAGGGTGAGAAGTTCCTCTCTTGTTCCCGGTCTCCAGATGGAGAAAGGGGGGACCTTGGAGCCTCTGGGCAGCCTCCGGGCCTGGCCCAGGCCCGACCTGGGCTCCTGCCTGCCCCCCCTCACCCCCCCTCCCTCAGAGCTGCGGGCAGCTAAACTATCCATGGACTGCCCATAGCCGAATTCATCCGGCTTAGCTTTTGAAAACCGGAGGGGGCCTCCCCTCCC
>VZTE01000967.1:281321-385706 GCA_013397775.1 Eulacestoma nigropectus | reverse complement strand
AAGTATGGGGAGATGAAAATCCATGCCTGTGAGAATTTATGTTGCAGGCTGTGAAGATGTAAGAGAATGCCTATGCCAGGCCATGTAGTTGTGAAGCAGCTTTTAGAGGTTTGTGAAGAAGCAGCGAGCCTTTGTGTTTAAGCTTGAATAATTCAAGTTTAAAAAGAGACTGGAAGCAGAGAACCTTTGTGTTTGGGCTGGAAGGATTCATCTTTAAAAGGACTTGTAACCCCATGTGATGGCCCATGATTGCAGTGTGAATATACTGTGGAATTTTCATGGGAGAGAGATTTCACTTCAGTAGATGGTTTCCGGGCGGACTACTGAGTTGTGAAGGATGTCCACAGCATGGCAGAAGGAAACCCTTTTCCCTAAGGATAAGAAAGAGACTTTTAAGGACTGCAACACTGACCAAAATTGTTACCCTTTGTGCGAGGTGGTAAAAGAGGGGGGAGCGCTGGAGGGACAAAAGGGAGGGGGGAAGGGGTTTTTGCTTGGGAGTGCTGGAGGGAAGAGGGTTTTGCTTTAACTTCTTATTATTTCTTGTTACTTCTAACTCTGTTAATAATAAACTTCTTTATATACTTTAAAGTTTTAGGTCTGCTTTGTGTTTCTTCTAGTCCTTATATCACAGAGTGCAATAGATGTGATCAAACCACTACAGAAGGAAACTGGGAGTTCTGGGGAAATGCACTTCCCTTGCCTTTCCCTAGGCATTCAACAGTGGCTTCAGGTGAAGGGCAGCACATTTAGAAAAATGGACCCTTGATCTGACTAAGTAAAGTACTTAATATTTAAATAACAGGTAAACTAGTCCAAGTACAGTCTCTACTCCCAAACAGAGTTACTGTCTCGTAAGGTTTCTCTTTTAAAACACCGAATGACCAGCTTGGATGTCATAAGCTTTGGTGGGAGTAGTTGTGTCTGTTTCTCTTGAAAATAATGCAGAACAATGAGTTCTGTCTTCTATTTCTTCTCAAAACCAGGTTGTACCCTTAAAATTGCTCTTCCTGTTCCCTGAAGGACTGCACTCTGAAAGGAGAAGGGAAGGTAGCAGCCAGTGGATTGCTTTTACAAAGAGATGCTGCTAGGATGTTCAGTACGGCAATACGGGTAGAGGTAGAAGAAGCATCAAATGCTATCAGGCAATGCCAAAGGAATACCAAGACTTACTCATATTTAGATTAATCATTCTAGGATTTAGTTGCTAAATTGCCATTTGGCTTTAGCTAACACAGGAATAATATGAGGCCAACAGAGAACGCCACAGCTGAAAAGAAGGTTTCTTTTATTAAACTCAGGATACACTGAGACAATTTGCTTCAAAAGCATCATTCCAGGAAATAGAACAGTGCTAACATTTACATTTTAAGTATGTTATAATTGTATGCTTTAGTGAATTGAATATATTACAAGGATAAACAGTACTTGGATCATCCATGAATTGTTTTTTTGTTTTTGTTTTCAGTTTTTGTTGGGGTTTTTTCATTAAATAGCAAAACTTCAGCGTATAGATAACAAACTACTATAGGTAAGTAGTAAAATAACCTTTAATGTAAAATACATATTTGTGTGCCTAAATGGGAAAAGGCTCTAACTTTTTCAAGGGCTCTTATAAGCAGAAGAGAATGTGTTTAATTCAATAGGTTGATCTGACTCTCACCCCCAATGACGAATTCCTAAATGTCATTGGGAACTCAAGAGGCTTGAATAGAATAGTTGCTCCTGATCATTTTACCCCAAAACTCTATTGAGTAAAGTTGAGCTGCTGTATAAGCCCTCAAGGAGCCAGTTGAATCACTGAATAAAAATGGAAATGGTACTTCTGGGCTTAGCACAGTAGAAATAAACATAATATGAACTTCTGCATCTCTCTTGAGTTCCTAACTTTATTGGAATAAATCTCTGAGGTGTTCTGGCACAGGCTGCAGGATTTATACCTACGAGGCAGTGGAAAAGAGAGAAGAAACTGTGAAAGAGAACAGGACAGTATGAAAAATGCAAAAGTATGGAAGTTCCTATAAATTTTCTTGATGACTGAATAAAATGTGAGAAGAAGATACCTCTTGTGAAAGGGGAGACTGCTCTACAAAACAGGTTAAACTGCTTCCTGCTTGGTAACTTATTACAGTAAAGCCCAAGAGGCTTTGAAAGAAAAGGATGAAGGTGCAGGGGAATTTACAACCTTTCACAAAAAAAAAGAAAGTAATATTCTTTTTTTTCTCTGCACTTCAGTTTAAGAATGTCACTTACACCACAGCTGATGAAGTTCTATCCCTTTTCTTTTCCAGTTTATCTGGGAAGAAAGCTAAACAACAGGCCTCGAATTAGAGGGCTAATGTATATGCCAGAATGGTGTACTTGGTATCTTGCTAAAATTAAGTCATTTGTTGTTTTACTTTTGTAATTAGAATATAAATTTATGTCAAAAGGCATCTCTGAGTATTAGTTTGTCTGGAAGATGGATGGGGGCAGAGGGAGAAGAGATGTAGTCCTCTAAATGCTATTTTCCATAATGGTTTATACAGTTCCAAAGACTGTTTGGAATTTTTACAGGAATGAAGTTAAGCATAGATTTCTTGACAGGTTTCCATTGTTGTGTTGTGATTTCTTAAATAGTTTGAGCTCATTAATCAGAAGTGGAGATGTAAATACGAAGAGGTGGGCATTAATGAGACCTGTAAGATGATGAAATTGTTAGTAATTCTGCTTTTCATATATTTGTTAACGTGTTGAGCTGTTTTGTCCCAAAACTAAATTCTGTCAGATCAAAAGGCAGATTTCCTTGGTTTGCAGGATTTTTCTTTCATTAGTTTTGGTATGTCTTAGTATTTATGAAGATGACAATGCCAGTAGGAACATTAGATTACAAAGGTAATTCTGAAAAGGTCAGCAGGTCTGACATGCAATTTGTCTTGTTCAATTAGGCTTTATATTGATGTCCTGTCTGTCTAACCAGTATGGTAATCACTTCAACTATAAATGATGTGTAGGCAATTATTGTATGTTTTTGTTTGAAAAACAATCAGAACCCTGAACAGCTCCAATGACAAAGCTAATAAATGATTAAGCTACAGTGTGTGATTCTGTGTTGGTTTTGATCATTAGGTCTTGTAGTCTACTTGATTTAAGAATTTAATAGGCAAAAGAATTTTCCAGCTGTGGCGTCTGTGAACAAGTTCAGAAATACTGTCTGGTTTTCATTACTTATCTCAATGAACACATCCAAAATCAACCTGAAATGCATGAGGCATTCTCACTACATCTTCTTTAATCTAATGCCTGTTGCTATGATTCAACATCATATTGCAAAAGTCGAAATATATTGGCCTATATGATTGTCCAAAATGCTTGCTCCACATATTTGCTACGTGTCTGATGCTGTTCAGAGGAATATAAAGAGCAGCTGTCTACATTGATTTGCTAGAAGAAATGAAGGAAGGATAAGTGTCTTAGGTTTAAATAAAATAGGTGTAAACAGCAAATAATTCAGGAGAATTAGAACTTAAAATCCAATCTATTTCAATTATCTATCATGGCTTGCCAGTATCCAAGGATTTTCTTCATCTGCTTTAACTTTGCTTTCCAACAACTCTGAAATTAAATTGGACATTATGAGAAAGAGCAGGATGTGATCTGCTGTCACAGCAGCCTGCCTGATTATTTCATGAAATGGTCTTTCTTCATCTTAATGAAACAGAAATACTCATTTATAGTTTTACAGTGAAAAAAAACATTGCAGGAATTCGAGTAAATTGGAATAAAACTTATGAAAGTATACTCCTCTCTAGTCCTAATGCTAGACTAGTCCTACTAAGAAATGTAAGGGATTAGCATTTAGGACAAACAATGGTCCTCAAATCTTTCAAATCATCCTTAAAACTAGTTAGTGTCTGAACCTCCTTTTATGGACTATTACTTCTGCAATGTCACTGAAAGTTTGTCTTAATCCTCTTTTAACACCCATTTTGGAGTCCTTTCTATTTTAAGTGACTGAAGCACTAATGTTATTTATCAAGTGACAGAAATTTACATGTTTGCTTTTTCTTTATATTTCCACAATAGTGATTCAAGTATTTAGTTATTTTAAAACTGCTCTAAGTACTGTCCTCTTCTACTAAAGCACTTTTATTCATAATTTATTTACCTCACTCTAATGTGGCTCTCAAGCAAGCAAGAAGCCTGGCTTCCAGGGGTCTTCTCTGACCCTGCTTGTACAAGAGGTTTTTGTAAGTGTCAGGCAAGAGAAGAAAAATAATACATTTCTCTTGGAGAAGAGACACTGTTGGTGTCCCGGGTCGCATAGAGGTTCTTTCCTTGGTTTTCTTGGGAATATTGAAGCCTTAACAGTAATTATTAGATGAGGCTAAAAAAAAGGTGCTTCTTCCCTCAATGGAAACTCGCTGTAGGAATTCACATTTCTTATACATTGTATAAGGAACTGAGAAAGAGTCTATTCGCTTGTACCTTAAGTGGTCCTGAAATATAGGGATAGGCCCCATATCTCTTTGTAGCTGCAAAGGGTACAATGCTGCCCAGGAGATGCCAGTTCTGTTCCTGCTGTCCCTAAGGTTTGCAACATTAGGTGAAACTTCTTAAATGTTATGGATGCCTCAGCAGTAATTTCCTAAGCAGAAGTGCTGAAAAAGTGTCCCTCTGGAGACAAAATGGCAGATCAAAAGGTAAAGAATGTTCTTTAAAACCCCTGCTATAATTGTCTATGCTGGCCTTGACTTTAGAAATCGAAGTAAATGGATGAGGATGAGTGTTCAAATACTGCCAAGATCCACTCGGGAAGTAGAAAGTAGTACTATTTCATGAACACAGTGGGTCTTGCTGCTCTGCAAGCATGTCAAAACTTTGAGTAGATCAGAAAGGACCTATGAAAAATGTTCAGTGACCAGGAAAAGCGGCCTTGTGGGGAATAGTGGGGAGCTGTTTCTGGTTATAACCAGCCTTGGGAGACAATCCAGCAAAACTGCCTTTACAGAGGGAATACATCTGGAGCTAAAGCTTTACTCTAGTAAAGCATAACTTTAACTAGAACTTGTGCTTGGGAAGCCAATGCAAGGCAAGACTTGTATGTCTAAACAAAGAGAACAGTCTCGTACCCTCCTCTCTCTCTCAAAATGGTTAAGATTATTCCAAAGGCTAAAATAATAAACATTAAATGCCCCTTTGGAAGAGAGAAATGAGTAACTTATTTTAACTCTAGTGTTTGGCTTTTACTGACTCTGACATCCTGAAGGAGAAAGACTGTGAGGCTTACATTAATAAGAAAATTACAAATGTAACCAAAATGGATAAGTATCTGAATGGTCTTTGTTTCCTACTACACCAGTTTATCATGCTCAGAAAGAAGGCAGTTCTGAAAAACATATTTGAGGACTTTTTTCATCTGCCCAGATATGTTAAGGTATTTTAGTAGAATGAAGGGGCTACTTCTTTTTGTCTTATAAGGCAAAAGGAATATCTACCCTTCCTGAGGTTTGATTCTTTTGAATTTTATATTCATGTAACTTTACTTGCACATCTTGATGGAAAAATTCCCATGGTTCTAGACATCCTGAGCATATTAGAAAGACTTTAGAGAAGCCCAGGTGTCTGGCATTAGTCTGTCCATTTTTCCTGCAAAGAGATTTAATGCAGAAAGGGACTGCAGGACAGGCATCCAGCTGCTGACATCTCTCTCCGTCTTTTTCTGGGACAAGGCTTAGGACAGGAAGCACATAGGACATGATTCTGCATGTGCTGAATGACAGAAACTGGCAGGCCTGCCAGTCCTGGCACACATGCAGCAAGGCTAAGGAAAGTTTTTGGGGAGTCTGGCTCTCAAGGCATGCCCTCATTCAAGACAGACCACATTTCTGGGAGGTGTGATCCACAGCGGAGCGCTCCGGTGCATTGTACAAGCGCTCTCATGGACATGGGAAACCTCAAGGGAGTGTTGAATATCATGGACTCTTAAAAGTAGTTTTTTCTATTAGACTCTACCTGCGTATTTGTGTTAGTGGTCTAATATACTTGGTAGCTTCAAGCTTTTAAATAGGAGCCATTCCATCTTTATCATTCTTTTTCTAAGAAAATATCTTGTGTTACTTTGGAAATTATCTCTATTCAGATGATTATATGCATGCCCTGCCTAAATGGTGCAGCAGTTTAATTAAATTAATAAATCTGGTTTAATATCCAGAATTCCACATGCATTTTCTAAGTCTCAGTGTAAGTTTTTCTGCAAGAGATAATTCATGGCTTCTGGGATGAAGATTTTTGTGCCAGAAAGACTAGGTCTGCATCTTAATTGACACCTTACTGCTTGGTGTACCATCTTCTTGAGCAACAAGTTAGACAAAGGCAATGCCTGTGCTATGAAATAACACAAGCCCATGACACAGATGTGAGCACTGGATCACAGCCATCAGTCCCTGTTCACAGAAGCACAGAATGGGTCAGGTTGGAAAGGACCACAGGGGGTCACCTGGTCCAACCTCCCTCCTCAAGCAGGGTCCTCCCAGAGCACAGGGCACAGGATTGCTTCCATTTGTAAGCATTATGTCTGGTAACCTCTGGGGCCTACAACAGCCCAGAATAACTTCCATGTGGAAATCCCTTCCACTGATAGTTTCAACTATGAGCTCACAGATACGCAACCAGCAGCTATGGATGGGTGACAGCACAGTTGAGGCACTACAGCTTTCATGACCCAGGGGCCAGTGCCATTTTCTCTGCCAGTGCCTCCCCACTTGGCATGTGGCTGCTGGGCCTCCTGGGACCAGGATGTACAATGTACAGCTCAGTGTCGTACCTTGAGACATGGGAAGATAGTTGCTGATTTTGCTTATATTTGCAGACTTCTACAAGTCTCTCTTCTATTGAGTGCATGACTGTTGGCCAAAAGAATACCTGTGTGCACAACCCTTTTTTATGAAGCTAGGAACTCTAAAGAGAAAACCGTTTTGTATCCCACAATTGTCTACCAAAATGTTTGAAAGACAGACCAAGGAGAAAGATGATGCTCCACTGGGTTGTCCCTGTCACCAGAAATTACCCTGCCACCTAGCAAGGCAGAAGAATCCTGAGCAGAGCTGTAGGGAAACATGGTTTCTGTGCTTGCTCTCCCTGACTGAAAGAATCCCCAGGGATTAACAGGAGGGAAGTAGTTCCTGGCTTTGTTCCTGGAACAGCTCCCAGGGAACCATGGAGAAAGTATTGCTCATACTGGCACAGACTACCTTTGTGATGTGACCAGGTCCTGCTCAAAGAGAACGGGCTGTTCTGGGAGATAGAGCAGTTTGGTGAGGGATGTGGGTGTTGGCATCTCCTGAGACAGGAGCACCTTGTCCAGCTGGGCAGTGTGGATATACTTGACCAGGAGGGACTGAAGCTCCAGGCTGCTGAAACAGAAACTAGGAAGGATGGAATACCTTCTTTTTACTTATGTGATCCCATGTGCATCTGAATGATATCTGTTCAAATAGTGGCTACATATGCTTTTGTTTCTGCCTCCCTTGTGGTGATGAAATAGATCTTCAAAAGTTTATTTTGCAAAGAGAAGTTGTTAAAAGCTGAGCCACAGCCTTTCATTTGGAGACCTGCAGAGATTACTCCTGCTGAGATTCTGGCAGGTGGTTATGTAGGGGTAGCATGAGTAGAGAGGTGGTAGCAGTTCATGCATGAATAGAGAGGAGGGAATAAGAATGTAGACCCTGAGCTATAGCAGTGGACAACACGACTCATGAAAAAGGAAGAGTGAACAGAATGGACTGTCAGCATGCATATAGCACTGTGGGAAGGCAGGGCACAGGCAGAGGAGGGGCTGTGTTTAGGAAGGGAGGGGGTGAATGCTGCTAAGTGTTTGTGAAGGTTTTGATGGAAATATGCATTATCCAAATTGCCACCTCCAGTTCTGGAATTAGAAGAGACAGACAAGTGTGCATGGCCATCTGTGCCTGCGAGGCCAGGCAGTGTGTGTGGGAACTGAGGGCCGAGCCCTGATGGGATCCCTCCATCTGGCATGAGGATGCTCATGAGCCATTTGGGTTGCACAGCAGGAAATGGCACTATGAGCACTATTGGTATGGATTTCTAGGATGTCCCTCAGTGTCCAACACCTTGTGGTCAACCAGCTGGAAACACACTCCACTGGTGGTCATTGCAAACTGGACCTGTAACCAATGGTCAAGGGGGAAAGCAACATTTTGTGTTTTACAATATACAGAGAATGCTCCCAGAAACCACTTCTAATTCCAGGCAGGAAGAGCACATTTGAGGAGCACTGCTGTTGTCTCAAACTAGAAATTAATCTGCCATGAAGCCCCAAATGGAGGGCAGCTTGCCTGGCTTCAGCCTGAAGAGTGAGGCAGGACTACAGACGGGCCGTATGGAGCATGGATAGTTGTCTGATAAGCAAATGGAGAAAATGCTGGGATAGGAAGATTATCCATGGCAGACAGCAGGATGTTGTCACACCTGGTCCCCAGCACGGATTTCCAGCCTGCAAGCATAGAACAAGGTGTACTGGAAGGTTTCATACCCTGCTGCCTGCTACTGGAGTGTGACCACCACTGAGTTGTGGGGATTAATAAGGGCCAAAGCATGTCAGAGTTCTGAGCCAGGGCTGGCCACTAATAATCTGTAACTTGGATGCAATGGTTGTATTTCAGGAGTGGCTTTCAACTGATTCAGTGGACATGAATCAGTCTGCTATTTGGTCTTGGAGCACAAGGGTCCTTAGCCTTCTTTTCGTCAATATAAACAAATTTGTCTAGTCTTACTGAGCTGTATCTCAGCTTTTTATCTACTCTTCAGCTGGATCTCTAAGTTTCCATTCTCAGAGCTGTAACTGCATGTCTTTGACCAAGTGTACAAAACTTGTGGAGTATGAAAGAATAAGAAAAGAGCAGGTAATAAGGAAAGGGAATTTGTGAAATTATTAACTTGTCAGTTTAACATCAATTAAGAGAAAAATTCTAGAATGGAAAAAATCAAACCATCTGTAACATCTTGGAAAAACATCAAAGAGCTGAGTAGCTGCCAACGTGGTCCATTTGTTCAACCCAGTTCCCTTCTGTGACTGAGTAATTGGCCAGTGGATAAAAGAGGCACATTAGATGTCACATTTTGAGATTAGTAGACCTTTTGCTACTCACTTGCATCACACTTTTGCAAATACGCACGTAAATTAAATTACATGGTGAAAAGCCAAATGACTTGGATAATCATGCTCAGAAAATTGATCTGATAACTGACCCAACAGACACATCAAATGAGTTTTCACAGGGTCTTTTGAGTGGAATAGGGAGTTGGCCTACTACTTACAATTTTAACAGCTAGCTAGAAGTAAGCAGACTGGTTTTATTGCTAAGTTAGTCCTCCAGCCTTGATAAAGGATATAATCAGAAACAAGGATAGGATATAGAATCAAAGAATGATTTGGTTTGGAAGGGACCTTTAAAAGTCAAGAAGTCCAAACCTCCTTCAATAAGCAGGCACATCTTCAACTAGATCAGGTTGCTCAAAGCCCCATCCAACTTGACCTCGAATGTTTCCAGAGATGAGGCATGTGCAACTTCTCTGGGGACCCTGTTCCTGTGCCTCACCACCCTTGTCACAAAAAATTTCTTCCTTATATCTATTATAGAATCATAAAATATCCTGAGTTGGAAGGCACCCACAAGAATCATGGAAGTTCAACTTCTGGTGCTGCACAGGACCACACCAAGAGTCACATCACGTGCCTGAGAGCATTGTCCACATGCTTCTTGTCCAGTCCTCTGACCATTTTTGTGGCCCTCCTCTGGACACAATCCAACAGGTCCATGCCTTTCTTGTGCTGGGTTCCACAGAGCTGGGTGCAGTACTCTGGGTGGGGTCTCACCAGAGTGGAGCAGAGGGGCAGAATCCCCCTCCTTACCTGCTGTCCATCCTGCTTTGGATGCAGCCCAGGACACGTTTGGCTTTCTGGGCTGTGAGTAACATGGCTGGGCCAGGACTATCTTTCTCAGCCTCAGTCCTCCTCAGCAGGGCTGCCCTCAATTCCTTCTCCTACCAGCTGTGTTGATACTAAGGGCTGCCCTGACACAGGTGCAGCACCTTGCAGTTTGGAGAGGGAAATGTGAGGTGTTAAAGTCTGTTGAGAGCAAATATGTGATGAGTGGTTCTGTAAGCTTCCTGGAAAATGAGATGGGGAATCATGGGACTTAGGATGTTGTATGACTCAGAAGCATGATGCTGGTTTTATCTGGCATGAGAAGGAAGCAAATGTTATATCAATAAACATTTGTATTGCTAGCAAAATACAGAATATACTGCCAGTCTGCTCAACATTATTGAGGCCTTAGTTGTAGTGGTATATCCAGTACTCTTCAGAGGAATATGGACTCCCTAGAGATTTTCTGACAAAGGAAGGCTGGAGTGATCATCTAATTTAGAATTGGCACTCTTAAATTAGAGAAGACTGAATGAAACAGGTCTTATATAAAAGCTGTTGTGAATCTGTTGGTCAACAAGCATGTGATGCACAGGATGATAATTTTTGCAATGGGTTTGAATCACAGGAAGGAAGGTCCTTGTGTATTTTCATTTCCTTTCTTAAGCTAACTGGGAAGACTGTGTAAAACACTGTGATGGATTGCTAAAGGAGTCTGGGGTACCTTTGCTTTGAAGAGCCCACAGAAGATATGAGGCTTAGTCCAGTGTTTTGTCTGTTTTATGAAGAATTAGCTATCTAACAATTTTCATTGTAACACTTTCAGGCTATAAAAGGGCCAAAAGCCTAAAATATTGAGTAAAATTTCTTGTCTAGATATCAGGAGTCTTCCTGGCTGAATTTTAATCTGGGTAAGGAAAGCAAGACCTTCAGCCAGAGAGAAGCAAATGAGATGGGAGAATCCCAAGTTTGGGACCATGCTTGTACTTCAGGCAAAAGGAGAAAGCATTGGAAATTCTAGCATTCCAGCCTGCCTCATGCTGTTTGCCACCTTACATGCTGTCAGAATGATTCCAAGTCTGACTGAAATATTGTACACTCTCTGACTCTTTGTATAGAGCTGCATCACATATGTTGGGAACAAGATAAGGAGAACCTGTGCCGTGTAACACAGCTCTCAGGCCTGGGGGCAGCTGGCACCTGAGAAAAACAGGATATACTGGCAATACCTCTTGCAAGCTAGATTTGAAGGTCAGCAGCTCAGACTTCCACTGCACTCCAGCTGCTGTATTCCTTGGCTAGTCCCTGACTGGTGACAGTTCTCATGGCAAGGTACCCAGGGAGATGAGAACTTCTCTATGGACTTGGATTTTCAAGAGATGGTGAATGCTTCAGAGACACTTTCACGTCTTCCTTTTACTGAAAGCACAGGCCTGGTTGGCTATCACCATGAATTTTAGAGAAACAGATAATGTGTGCCAAGCCTGACCTGTCCATCATGCCCTGGAGTGTCATGTAGATTATGTGCAACATACATATGCAGACTATGCACCAAGTGAGGATTTTTTGCCACACTACTGTGATAGTGGGGTTATAGCCAGCCCACCCAAAAAAAGGGTCATCCAGCCCTTACCTAAGTCTGTGGTATTTGTCTGGGGTAATGTAATGGTCCCCATTGCTGATATGGTCTCCCATAAATATTGATATCGATTTTGGGGATATGGTCTTCCCATGATTTGGTGCAAGAACTTAAAGTTTTGGGAACATTGCAACGAAGAACCTCTTTTTTTCTTCCCGATAAAAGTCTGCTGAAGCATGGCCAAGTTACCAGGCTTCACAGTGCCCCTGCCCTGCCCTGCGTAGGGAAGGCAGAACAGTTTGTGCAGGTCACTGAGGAGCAGGAGCTTTTATAGCCACTGCCTCCAGCTGAGCACATCTCTTCATTCCCATGCAGCTGTCGTGAGCTGGCCTGACTGCAGAGCCCAGGCTGAGACTGTGGGGTACAAACAGGCATATAATTATTAATCTCTGTTAATGCCATCACTTGGCACCAGAACAGAGGAGTGGGTGTAGAGGATTCAGTAGCTTTTACCTAGTGCATAGCTAGAGCTCTTTAAAGCTTGTCTCAGTTGATAACCAGCTAACGACCTTCAGAGGTCAGAGTTTATTAGGAAGAGAGAAGTCAAGCAAAGTGTACAGGGACAAACTGCTGCACTTCAAAAAGCCTGCCACCTGCATAAAGATCACTCTTTTCCCTCCCTCTCTGCTCTCTTTGGGGAGAAGAAGCAGAACCACCCCAGGCTGAGCTGCGTAGGTAAGAGGACATGGAGTTTAAACACAGGTTAAAAAAAAGAAAGAGAAGGGCTTTGGGAGAGGAAGAGAGGTACATGAGAGTGTGGTCGAGTAAAACCTGGAGATTTAAGCAGAATTCCCAGTCTCTGTTCCCCAGTAAGAGCTTGCAAAGTGCAGGGGTTTTCAAACTCTGTTGTCCTGGCAGGGTGTCTATCAGTTTTAATGTCAGAATCAAAGACCTTCATGTTAGCTTGTGGTGTGGTGTCACTCCTGCTGCTGATACTTGCCTTTACAGAACACAACCCCATTACTGCCTATTTTTCAGGTTTGTGGTCCAGTTCTTCAGATTACAGCATGACTAAATTCTTGTTGAGAGAAGATATCGGTATGCTACATCATGTCCTATATTTTGCATGACATACTCTCTAGTTTATGTGCTTTGACCAATTTCTACTGTCTACGTGAGCAGTTTAATGTACAGATCTGCAGAGCTAAGTTTACACTAAAAGCCTCCTAAAAAGTCCCAACGTCGCAGCCTCAGGGCAAGGATGCTTTTATTGAAAACAGCCAACCTCTGAAGTCTGCAGGAGACACACATAAGTGTGTGTTGTGGAGTAACCAGTGAGACTGTTTACTGAGACACAAGCCTTTGTTTATAGCCTTAGTGGAGTAAGTTAGGTGATGTTTATACTGAAAATCTGCACTGAACTTTCACTGAGTACGAGTATGTGGGTGTACGTGGGTTTTCTGTAGGAAGAGGCCTTGGCCCATGCTGTTTTCTGGAGCTCTGAAGTTGCTTGTAGACTCTGTTACTAGGTTTTATTGAAGTTCAGAAAGTAGGAGGGTGAGTGCCTATGGTTCTTATGTGCCATAGCTTTGGTTTTATGAAAAGTTTTAGTGTTTTGGTTCTGCAGAGTAATCTGTTTTGTCTCTAAAGAGCATGGCTTGTACTTGTGTGATCCCTTGCTCATTGCAGGGAAGTTGTATGGATACTGAAATCCTTTACAGGTCCCTTCCGACCCAAACTATTCCATGATTATGTGATTGCAGTCTAGCACATACCAAACATATCAGGAGCTGAGTGGTTAGAGTCATGCATTTTGACATGGGAGTTCAGATGGATGAAAGGCTGAAAAAACTTCAAAGATACTTTAAAGGACATTCCCTATACATTTCTATTTAAAATTACACTTGATTAATTTAAACATCACTATGCAGCACTGAGACTGGATTCTTCATTCTTCAGGATTTTTGTTGGGGGTTTTTTGTTTATAACTTTGAAGTGGGAGGCTCTTTGTACCACCATATCTCAGGCAGTTATTATTTTATAGATGCTTGTAGCTTATCTGTAAAACTAAAAATCTTTTTACTAGACAGCAAAGCTCAGTTTTCTTCTATTTTTGTCAGACTTTTTTTTTTATTGTTGTAGTTGTGGCAGAGAGGAGAATGCTTTAACTCCTGCTGTAAGCAAACATTTCTGGGAGAGACTGAGCAGCTCTTCTAACTGAAATTTTGTTTACAGCTTGATACTTCAGGTTTCTCTTACTTGATACAAAAAACCCAAGTACAGTTAGGATGAACATCTGGCTGCTCTCCTGTTGTCCTCAGTGATCCATTGTCTTGAAGCTTTCTTCTAGGTAAATAGCTGTATTTAACAGAACAGCAGTGATTTTACACTACCTTTGCTCTAGATTTCTGCGCCCTTAGCTTACAAAGGAAGAGAGGAAAGTTAATCACAGCAAGTTTTCCTGAAGGTATTTCACTGAATAGTTCAAAATCAACTAAACTTCAATTAATTAGACCTGCATTCATATTGTTACTCTTGTTTTTAAGGTGTTATAAGATGGATTTGGCATCAGAATGGATTATAAAATTGTAGATAATGGAGAAGAGCTAAAACTTCATATATCTAGCATGTATTCACACCAATACACATTCCACCTATTCCAGACCAGCAGATCTTCAGTAGCAAATGCAATTTAGAGGTTTTTTTAACCTAATCCAATGGGTCAAGTACTAAGTATCAGAAAATTAGATTTAACCCTTTGCCATGAGGAAGCCTCAAAGTTTGTCTTAGATATCTCACTTTGCAGCTCAAGGTTTTGTCTGAAAAGTAAGGGATGCTGTCACTGGGGACAGTGAAGTACTGTCTTCAACAGCATGCTTTTTCAAAATCATTAAAGGCATATGTTTTTCCTGTGGGGTTTGAAAACACATGCATCACTTGAGGTGTCACCATAGTGTTAGAAAATATAACGGCTTCAATTAAAAAAAAAAAAAGCATTGTTAGTTTTGGTTAATTACATTTTACTTTACAGTCAAAGGGAAGATTTTAGGCTGGTTAGAGGTAAGACCAACTCAGACATATCTGTGCCCAGTGGAGGTTTATGCAAAGCTGCTCAAGGGGATGTGGAAGCAGGTGGCCATGAGAACTTGGTGTTTTCATGGGCTAAATTTGCTTCTTGCTGCAGGCTGATGAGGCTTTCCAGTGACTCTATACAGTGAGTGCCACAGCCACATTACTGAAAAATTTCATGTTTGTTTTGCATTTTTAAGCAAAATAATAGTGCAAGTCTATCTACACATCAGCAATGAGAAAATAATTAACTGCTGCTCACCTACTAATTAAGCAGCAATACTTCTGTCTCTTTAAGAAGACCTTTTTTAATTTGGAGAGCTTTTCTGTGAGTGACCTCCTCAAGCCACTGTCTGAGACAAGAACCAAGTGTATGTGCTCTTCCTTGTGAGCTGGAAGTCACTTTAAATCTGACAACACATTTGCTTAGCTTTCCTTTTAGAGCAGAGCCAGCTGTTCTTCAGGGTCTCTGGGGTATCTGTATGTTCCCTTAAACTCTCCTTTCTGGCTAGAAAATAGGGACAGTAGCTAGACCGTTTCCCATACTAAAAGTTTAACACCCTTGGGTATTATTACATTGCTCAGAGATGTCCGTGGTCATAGTTCAGTCCCTGCTTCCCCTTACTTGAGCTTCATCAGCCCTGTGCCCAGGCTCAGCTCTTGGAGCAATGCTGGCTTGTGTCAGCCCCCCAACACAGCCCATCTACCCTTTGCTTTTCAGAGGTGGTGCCACTTGAATGATAACTGGCTCTTCTGCCATGACCCCCATCTCATCCAGGAAAGAGTGGAAGGGATTCTGTTATCTGAAATTAATTAGGAGTTAACGAGGCTTGTTTGAAGCCAGCAATGGGAGTCACAAAGCAGCTAGTGATGAGAAGGGTTGTGAAAAGGGCTGTGCTGAGCCATTAATCAGACAAAAACAAGAAAACAAGTAATACTGATCAAGGGATTTTTTTTCCTTCTGTTTTCTAAGTAGGAAATTTATGTTTAAGATTAAACTAAACCATTTTAGAAGTGAGATAGAACAGTTCTATGAAAGGTTAAAGATACTAAACAGGAGACAGAGGAAATAAGAGGGGAAAAAAGTTTTATTCAGCTTGGTCACTGGCCATGGACTTATTCCATCTTCTGTTGAAGGATGCGTGAACCTGTGCTCCCTGTCTCCTGGAATAACAATTGTTGAGCCCAAGCCATCTTCTCCCAAGTGAATACACACATTTAAGTTTGTTCTTCCCCTCCTGCTTTCAGCACAGTGAGAAATCAAATACCATACCCCTGAGCTGGGGTAGGATGGAGGGTAATTTCTGCAGGCTCCCATAGCCTGCTCTATCTGGCATGTCCACCAGCAACAATGCTCAGGAGTTTGAAGACAGAAATTAATGCAAGTGTGTGCTATAATAAGCACAACTGGGCTGTTCAGTAGATTACAGCATCCTACTGGCATGAGAACACATAGCCACAAGAGTGTTTTAAGCAAACTTAAGTATAATACAAGGCATTGGGGTTTTGTCATTTCCACTATGCTGGTTTTTGTTTGTTTGTATTTGGGTTTATTTTTTTTCCTTCCCCAGATATGACAGGTGACTGAGTGAAGTGAGGTTCCTGAAGTGTTTTCCTCACTCTCCCCCTGCTTCCCCCAAATATGGAGAGGAATTCATGAAAAAAGTTGTTTAGAGAGGAATTTCAGAACTAAAACATTCACCTAGTGTCCAGATCCTGGATAAAGGAATTTTCAGTGAGTGATCCTTATTTTTGTTTTCAATCAATGCCTTTTTCAAATGGACAGAATCCTCAAAGTAAGTCCCGTGTTTTTTATGTTTCTGAATTCAAAATATTTGTGGACTTTTTTTCCCTTTTCAAGTGCTTAAATTATTTGAAATAATTCCTTCTATAAACATTCGTATCCATACATTGATGTGCCTAATCACGCAATGAAAGTGGCTAAAAAGTCAGCCAAAGAAAATTTAATTTTCTTTTTTGTGAATAAACATACCAAAATATTTTTCCAGTTCAGACAGAGACATTGCCTTTCCTTGTTTTACTATGCTACTTTGATTGGTTCCCTTGTTTGTTACATTCCTGCTGCGTTTAGAAGATCCGAACATTTTAATAGGCAAGAAGAAGGTGAGTGAAGGATGCTAATGTATGCCTTTATCAGGAAATATAATGTGTATTATTACAGGCTTCCTGTGAATGCAAGTTTTCCAACAGGAGCCCTGGACCTGCCAGTCAGTTGTGCCAAGACCTCCCTTTTCTAGAACTTATTTTTATAATTTTCTTGGACTTGAAGTAATGAACTGAGTATAATACTCAAGTAGTGTTAAGTATCATGGTTTTATGTAAATTACATTGCATTTTCACTTCTTTTTTCCTTTCTTAATGAAGCCTATTTTTGACTGCTATGCACTAAGCAGGGTCCCTTAGTGAGCCGCAGAGTGACAGCATGCAAGCCTTTCAAGAGAAATGTGAAATGTTGATCAGGAATTATCTGTATGTGGCTTGTTTTTTTCTCTCCTTACCACTCTTTCTTGCCTTGTATTCAGTTTTCACTGCCATGTTTATTTTGGCTGTCTTCATAACCCTGCTGTGACCTCTGTCATCAGGATGGTATATTTTTTCCCTGCCTCGTGTATCTCCTCTGTTTACTTCACAGAACTGAACAAGACCAATGTTGATCTGAATGTCTATTCACAGCTATGTTTACTGGCAGTATTTTCCCATGACAAAATTTTTGTTTTCTTTTCTCTGGCTTTTAACCAGTTCCTAGTGCATAACAGGACTTAATTTTCTATCCAGTTACCCTGCTTTCCCCTCCCCATTTTTTTTAAATAGTTCTGTCCAGAATTAGCTTTATATGTGTGGAAAATGCTTTTAGACATTTCAATAGTGTTTTCCATGAACTTAGGCTTTTAAGGAGGATCTCTGGATCCACTGCACCCAGAAAAAGGAAAAATATATCCAGCCTTGGATATTTAAGGCAAACACTCTTGGTCATGCCATGCCACATCCCTGTTATATATTCTTCTGGAGTTGTGTCCCAGAGTTGAGGATGAGGAAGACACTTCACCAGAAGACCAGGGACATGCTCTTTCTACAGTGACAAAACTGCTGCAGTGAGTTGAGTGGTTGGAATTCCTTCTACTGTCAAGGATACCTGCCTCTAAACACTCAAGTTAGCCAAGTTAATTCTACCTAAAGGTTTGCCTTGTCTCTGAAATAGGGCTTTCTCCATGTGGTGAATCAGTCTCAACTTTTGTAGGACAAGGCAGGGAAGCCCTGAAAATGTTGATGCAGCAGTTCTCTCTCTTGCTCTTATCTGATAGATCTGCAGTGCAGCAGGAGGTTACGGAAGTTTCTTGTGCTTGGAGGCTGTCTGCCTAGGGATCTTCTGTAATCTGGATCATTCAACCATGAAAGGGTTGCTCAGAAAAATTCTAATGAGTTGTGCTTTATGTTTTTATATACAGAGACACAATTCTTACCTTTATTAACAAACATCAACTGTGACCTTATATTAAATCATTTAGGGATTGAAGTGATATTCAGACTCTTGCCTGCATTATGTAGAAGTATGCTGGAAAATGGAGAGAATGGAGCTGCTTCATCAGGTGAAATTTCTGGACTTTGTGTAGGGAACAGATCTTATAAGGATGTGGCTGTGAATTTATCTGACACTGCTGGATATCTGGACACAATATCTGGATATTGCAGCAGCTTTCAGGAGAGTGGAGTTTAGGCTCAGTGTAAAACCCTGACTGAAATGGAAAACAAACTATGTGAGATCTAGGATCATGCCTTCAGTTTGGCAGGGCTGAGAACGTTTAACTAACAAGGAAAAGTACCTTCCTTGTTTTGTGAACATTTTAAAAGGGTCTGCTTGTTACGGTCTGGAGTAAAGGAAGTAAGTATATGGCTGTCTTGTTTTCCATCTATTCCTTGATAACTCTTATCAAACAGCATTTGACATATGTGGGACTCAGCAGGAAAGCTTCAGACGTTGTTGGTTGTCTGCTGCTACTCATGTACTGGGGAAGTGGCACATTGACACTGAGTGATGGATGAACTTGCCTATAGAAAAATGCAGCTGCTCACAGATATGTAAAAATGAGACAGCAGCATAAGTGGCCTGTTAGGAGAAAGCACCAGGAATGTTCAAGGAGTTTTGGAGTTATCTGACCCATGTAACTGGAATATTGGATGCTTGTTTTTAATGAGTGATTTGCTTGGCGCACCTGAAAGGTTTTCTAGGTGATAAACATAACTGAACACCAGTTTTCTACAGGTATACTGGAAGTTTATGAAGAAATGGTCTATCATAACTGAAATAGTACTGAATGCCTATAGCATTCTTTTAGGATAACCCACCTCTGTGGTTTTCATTGATTTATTTTTGATAGTTATAATGCATTCAGTTGTAACACATCTCATACAGCTTGCATAATTCAACCATATAATAGTAAGTTTCATGAAAATTGAAAATACATAAAATTCTCTATATAATAAAATATTATCAGGTACTGGTTAATTTAAAGGCTGGAGAATAACAGTGTGAGTATAAGTTTATTTTCTAAGTGAATATTAATATTTATTGTCTCTCGTAACAAAAGGCAAGTCTGTTTTCAATTTAATGGACCCTAACAGAAGACTCTGAAATGTCATCCCCCAATGAATTTAACATTATAAGTTCAGCTACTATTTTTTGACAATATGACCTCAAACCCAATATCTCATTCTCGTAGGGGAAAGAAAGGAGAAAGACTTGAACCACAAGAAATTCAATCTGCCCTATACTGAGGAACTGTACCAAATCAAGCAGCTCCCTCACAGGACTGCTATTGATTTGTCCAGGTTTTATCCAGCAGTTGTATCAGTGCTGTGTCTTCACATTCTTAATTGTGGTGGTATTTCTGTTTAAATAGCTAAGGATAGCCTTTATGGATACCTAGAAAGCAAAGGGAACCATGTTTTTGCACCAGAAGAAATCTTCTGTGATCAGAGAACTGGACTGGCAGAAACAGCCCACACAAATAATTGCCTCCATAGGGCATATATGGAAAAGTTGGGTGAGAGAGGTTCTTTTAATGCCCTGATGAATCAGCTGTGGTTATGAGGAGATAGTTCTTCAGATGTGCTGTCAGAGTGAAGCATAATGTTCTTCAACTTCTGGTATTTGTTATCTCCCAGTAAATATTCTGGTAAGGACACAAGGCACTTTTTTAACAGCTTAATATCTCTTTCTGCTTTATTTCTCTGCTTTTTGAAATGGAGCTACTTATCATGTGAATTAATTAATTTTTAAAGTCTTAGCCAGCTGTAGCTTCATATCTCACTTTGAAACTAAATTCCATTATAAAAGTGCTGTTTCAAACTTATGAGTCTGAATTTTTCCATCTCCCTTCCCTCCTCCTTTAAGTGCCATAGCTGCTATACAGATTGCTTTCTTCTCTTCAGTTCTTGATGATGGCTTCTGAGACAAACATTATTTTTGAACCAAAAATAACTCAAATTAACATGAATTTTGGCTTAATCTAATACTTCTATCTATTGCTAAGTCAAAGAGGTTGCAACCTTTATTTCAGCATTATCTGTACATGTCTTTCTTAAACTCTTGCCCAATTTCTGTTTGAAGAAAATAAATTGTAATTGAGCAAACTTGTTTATGAGTTTTTGAGGTTAAATATTTTCAGAGCCCTGTTTTGTTGATTTGAATAGGCTTTTTTGAACAGTGGCCTACTTAAAATAACATTTACTGTTGAGAATCATTTATCATTTGACTTGGCGAATGAAAATGTGTGTTGTACTTTCAGGCACGTCTCCATTTGGTTGCTTGAACTTCCAATCTTCTTTTAAAACCACATTCAGACTTACCACAGCATCTAAGTAGGACAGTGGCATGTTCAAGGGTGATATGCCATGACACCTGGAGAATTCGCTTCTGCACATGAGTACCTCTTGCCTGGGCTGAATCCCAGTTACTGCGTGAATAAAATGATAGGCAGGGACAGCCACAGTCTTCAGCTGCTGCCTTCCCCCTTTGTGTTTAGAACTGTTTGCCCTCCAAAGTTATTTAGGATGGAAACTGTGCTTTACCGTTTTCCTATGCAGAATTCAGCATTCTCAAAGCATTGCTGTGGTGCTGCTGATGGCAGTGCTGTGTCACCTGGCACCAGTGCAGACAGCTCTCAGCTTGATTCAAGGTGAAGGCTCCTGCCTACTTGAGGAGGAGGGAAGGACTGACCTTGTACCTCCAGGCTGTTTATTGCACAGAGACCAGTTACCCATAGTCAAAACTGTGGCTGCAGCAGTGCTTTCTGCTGGCTGAAAACTGGAGTGGAGACTGGCTTTAACTGGAGTGTCAAGCCTAAGGCAAGAAGAAGAAGTATACTCTCCCGCATCCTAGAATGAGATTTAACAGCAACTGAGATGTACTAAAATTTGAAATACCTCAGTTTAAAGACAGATTTTGAGAGACAATCGGGTGGGTTTTTTAGTATTTTAAGTAAACAAACAAATATATTCAGCATTCCACTGAGTCCCTTGGCATGCTGAACAACATCCATTATAGCACTGGATTTTAAACATTAGCAGTTATTGAAATTGTCTTCTATAATAGACCATCTGTAAGTCAGAAATAATTAAAAACTTAAAGAAATATCTGTTGTTTGAAGTGGGGAACATTCTTGTTTAGCAATGCCTATAGGAGAAAAGTATCAAAAATACTGTTTGCTTTTTGTGAGAATTGTCTCATCAGTTCATTACCTCTGAATTTACTTACATGTTCAGTATTACATTTTTCTTCAAGACTGTTTTATCTTTGTGGGTTTTTTTCTCCCACCTAAGAAAGGTCTGTATCATTTCTCATTCAGCATTCTGAGAATTGTCCTGTGGGAACCTGAAATTTCAGCTTCTTTACAATTCTGTTGTAATATGAAAATTTGAACTTCAGCAACAGATGCAAAATCTCTCAGAGGTGTTGTTTCAGCTGACTTCCACCTTTTGGTAGCATTTGAGTCTTGTCCAGATGTTAAATGGGAAGAATACAATCATGGAAACTTCATCTCATTGAGATGGAACAGGTCTAAATGCCATTTGGACTCTACCAGACTACTAAAATTAGCAGAAGGTGCCTCCTATTTGTGTTTTAAAGCAAAAGAGCAGTGACTGTGTTGTCTGAAGGGTTGATTACCTTTGTGTCAGTATATTACAGTGATGCCTTGGGTCCTGCTCTGCTTGGTTCCTGGATCAGAGCAGTTATGAGCCCAGAGCAGGGTCCAAGACAAAATGTCATCCCTGAGAGAACTGAGGGAGTCATAAAAAAGAGAAGACCAGCACAGAACATGGGTTTGGGGGTCCTGGACTTGGCCTGAAGTTTTAAGAAATACTAATTTTACACATCAAAATTTGTTGCTTAATTGTTACAGATTAAAATAAATATTCTAAAATAAAATAGCACTTAATGTTCTTCTTTGGGTTATTAGTTTGGTAATTACAGAAGCATCTTAAGGAGTCTCAAAGAAGTTCTAGATTTCTGACAGGTTTTGGAAAGGTCTCAATTTCTCATTTTCCCAGGGATTAGCATTTGGGGATAAAGCCTGGGAAAGAGAAAGGTTGTAATTTTGCTGACATCAACATATGGATAGGGTTGGGGTTTTTTGTTTGTTTGTTTCTGTGGGGTTTTTTCCCTGGGTTTTTGGGGGGTTTTTTGTTGTTGTTGTTTGTTTGTTTTTTGAGGATTCTGAGTTACTTTTGGGAAATTGTCTTATTTTTCTCACCTTTGCAAATTGGAAAGTGGAGTAGATTGAACTGATGTTGATGTGGAGTACTTGCAGAAACTGTTATTTTTCACAGGTTATTAATTTTAAATGCAAAATAACCATTTGTCTTGGAATGGAATGATTTACTTAAGGTCAAACTAATCCTTTATTTTTTTGTTTTTAATTTAATTTTATTTTCCTGTGAACAGAACAGCCTTAAATTCATTTTTGACAACTGTAAGAATGCTTATGTTTTCTATTCCCCATGCCAAGACTCAGATATGAAAAGAAAACTTTCCAGTAATGTTCTTTTCACAGAGAGAAACCTGTTCTCCCAATGTTGATTAGCAGTTTATTTTTCAAATCCTCTGGGAGGTCTTGGAATTTTCTTGTTCTCTCTATTAAAATATTTAAATTCACCTGCATAACTAGTTTTTTTACAAAAGAAAACTATTCCTGTTCAGATCCAAGACTCAAAATCCTGTAACAAATATTAGATGTTGCTTAGCAGCCTTAATAGGCTTTTGCAATCAAGCTGCCAAAAAAAAATCATTTGTGTGAGACTTCTGGAACATGAGGACAACAAAAAAGTATAAAAAAGTATAAAATTGCTTGTTTTCAGTAAACTAATGCACTTTAAGAATCTGAAAGTGAGTTTACCACTTTTCCTATTAAATTCTGCAAATATTTTGGCCTCTTCAAGTATATAGCTTGCTAAGTGATGTCTGAATTTGGCTTGTTCTGAACCAAAGTATTTTTGCGTCTTGTGAGATCACAGAAATTGATTCATTTAAGTAGAATAGTTGTCATATTCTTTTCTCCGTCTGAACCCTAATTCCAATTTCTTCCATGAGTGTTCATTTTATTTTAGGAAAAAGTTATCATCTAAGATGATGAAAGCTACAATTTTCTCTGCAAGCTGTCAAACAACAGTTCTATTATCCTGTCATTTGCACATGAATAAAATGTCTGTTAGAACTAATAATAAATTTGCCTTCATTTTAATGTAACTGGTGATTTTTTGCTATCTCAAGGAAGACTGCAGAATACTATGGGAAGTACAACTGAGCGGGCAGTGATAATGTCATTTTAGCCCATCTTCAGTTACATGGGAACCCCATCACGATCTGGAAATGTTTATTAATGTATGTAAAGTATGGGAAATTAAGGTCTGCCCCAACTGAACTAATATTTATTTAACTACTATGACTTAAGGGTGATAATATGCAAGTTTGAGTATGTGAACTCCTGTGGACTGCTGGGTGAATAAACAGTGTGACAAAGGTTTCACAAAAAGTTTATCACTGCTATTTGCTTTTTGTTGTGTTTTTTTCTCTTCTTCTTGCTGTGAGTATTCCTAAAAGACAGGATATTTTTTTTCATGTTCCCTTAAATGTTTGAGAGAGATAGCCATGTGAGCATGCCCAGTGTAAATACATAAATATTTCTATTTCAGACTCTCTTTTGGGTTTGGGAATGAGATTAGTCAAAGGGAGGGGGGGAGAAGGGAGAGCATGCAGTCAGAAAAGATTAAATGCTCTTTGATCACAAGCAGCAGGACTGCTCTTCCCTTGCTGTGTCCTGCAGCTCTGACTTTAAAGCCCTAGAGCTGAGAAATATGCAGCTTCCACTTCTCTTTCTCCAGAAGCAGCTGTAGCTACCTGAAATGTGGAGGTCTGGATTTACAGGGAGGTTTGGAGCAGGACTGCCTTGCCAGGGTGCAGGCTGCAATCTGAGAGCAAGCACATGGCCTCCACAGCCCTGCACAGGTACCTGGTCTTTGGGGGGCCACAGCCAAAATTAGAAGGACGGTAAAAAGTGATCCTGTGATGTCCCACCTTGTCATGGAGTTTATGTTTCGAGAGAGTTTTATATAAAGCTGTAAAAACTTACAAATGACTGAACTGTCTTGCACAATTCTCCAGCTGGTGGTTTTTTGTGTAGTGTGTCCCTGGGCTCATGCAGATATTTGGGGAATGCCAGCAGGAGTTTTTACTCCCGACATAAGACATGGCATAGCTGGGTGCCACAGTACAAACCAGAGGTGTCCTGGCCAGGCTATGGGAAATGCTAAAGTCAGGGATACATCCTGAACTGTGTCCCTAAGACAGCTAATTTATCTGTGCCTCCACTTGTAATCCATGGCCCCAAGAAAGGAGCTAAAACTTTCCTTTCAGAATTAAAATAGGATAAACTTTGAAACTGGTGATTGCACTATTTTTTTCTCCAGTTTCTGGAGTAGTCAATAGAAGCCATCCATATCTCTTCCCTGCTGTATTGCCTTAGACTGGCTTGCAGGTGGCACTCCATTGGATCCGAATTGATTACCTGTCTCTGTACTACTATAATCTCAGCTGCATGAGAAATACACAGAATCTCTACCCAAACATTTATGGAAGTCTCCTGGAAGGCAGGAAATCTCTCTTTGGGCAGATCTTGACTAAATCCTCAGTCAGAGCTCTGGCTTCTGAGCGAATATGAAGGGAGAAATGGGCAGAGGAGAGCAGGATGGGGAAGGACTGACATAAATGCTCTGTCACTGGGTCGCGCTGGGTCAGGCCAAAGGACTGTCTGGGCAGGATCTCTGTCTCAGAGCATCCCAGTCACCACCCCAAACCGATGTTTCAGCTCGCTTTCTGACAGCTCTGCTAATCATGCTTCTAAATCCTGTGTAAATGATACAATTCCAAATATGAGGCTGCTTTGGGCCAGCAGCAGAACAACTGGGAGGAAAGAGCAGCATCTGCTGAGATCTTACTGTTCTGTATCACCACTGTGTTTTGCAGGAGGTAAAGAACGTGAACCTACTTCTGAGTTTCCTATACTGACAAGAAAAAAATACAGCAGGCAATCAGAGACAGAGCACCCTTTGCCATCTAAGAAGAGTTTAATGGAATTCATCAAACTATATTCACTACATGGGTAACAATCAAATAAATGTTTAATATAAAGGATCTAAAATAACTCTGCCCTAACCCACCTTGTGAAATAGTGTAATTTCTGGTGTGTTTAAGTTACTGCTCAATGTTGCAAGTACATACACACTTTGAAAAAATTATTTCAAGTCACTAGTAAATATGTAAATTGGTGGGGCATGCATGACAGAGACAAAGGTTTCAATTACTTCATGTCATTAATATTTTTCTTAAATTTGCATCTCCTATTTATTTTTTTTCTTATTGCAAGCATGAAAAGGAATCCCAGGCGAAGTTCAGATTTCTGAGATGTGTTGGTATGTTGGAGCGTACCCTTTCCCCTGTATTTGGTTTAACCCAGTTCCCCCTACATTTAGCCTCTCCCTACCCATGCATGTCAATCAGTTTGTTAATCCCCTCCCCTCTAAACCTTATATATACCCTGCCCCAGTTGTCAATCCCCTGAATGCACCACCCTTTCCCCCCTTCCCGTTCCACAAAGTTCCTTGCCCCTCGATGCCCCATTCGTCCCTTTGAATTACTCCCCTCCCCTAGTTCCCTCTCATTGGACTGTGTGACCCCGCCTATGATCCCTCCCCTGTTCCTTCCTTATTGGTTCTGAGTTAGCCACCACCCACTGTACCACCCCCCCTATAAAATCCTGTGTCAGCACCGCCCCCCCCCGCCGCGTTGTCAGAGTGTTCGGTCCCTGGTCCTTCTTGGGATTAAACTGCTTTGGATACCGCACTGGAGTCCCTTCCTTCCTTCTCGCCTCCTCTCTCGCTTGCAGACTACCTCGTGGGCCTCGCCCCTTGTGCTGGGACTTGCTCCTGAGGAGGTCCAGGGACGGTCACAGATCTGATGCTGTGAGCCCCTGGGCAGCTCCGACAGCGTCATTGGTATGTCCTCCAGCCCTTGTCGATTCCAATCCCTTTTTAAACCATTTCTAATACAGCAAACAGAGATGCTTGATTAGAAATGTGGATCCTGGGTTGTTTGGAGAATTGTGGAGTTAAACTGTCAGTTATGAATAAAAGCTAATTTTTTTTTTTACAATAACAGAAGTAGTTGCACAGCCTTTTGATGTATGTAGCCCATTTAGGACATAGAAATGGTACAGATTGAAGTTCAAAACCATAAGTCAATAAAAATCATAAGAAAATCGACTTTTTTTCTGTGGCAAAAAATATCAGACTTCTAAATGCGAAATTAAAGTTTGTCTTTTGGTTATAATAAAGGAGCAGTTGAGTGTCAAGGCTGTGCCTGTGTGTATGACCAACACACTTCAGTCATGGACTCCTTGGCTGGATCAAGAACTGTGGGGCTCTCTATACGCACAGGGGAGATAATTCCTGATTTGAGACAAGAAACTGATTTGGAACGGGGTAATTGACTGCCCAGATAGACACTTTTTCAGCAAAATATTTGATTAATTGGTGCAAGAACTCCTCGCTAGGTGGAAAGTCAGAATGACATTAAGTGTCCTTCCAGGCAGCTCCTGATGTTCCTGGGTCAATTTTTGTGCTTGACCACTTTAACATCCCAGGTGGCCAATTGTGCTTTTCCTCCTACAGACTCCTCTAGAGGTTCCTTTTGCAAAGTTAAGCACATATGTGGGTAAGATGCTCTTAAATGGTCAGTAGAAACTCTTAGAACAAACTTGTTTTGCCTACAGTTACGGTGATCTTTAGCAATGGGTCCAGTATGGGCTGGAGTGGTCATGTACAACCATGGGTTACTGGAATTTGGGAAAACAGTGGTTCAGGGAGTCTCACAAAATCTAGTCAAAGATTCTTGCAAGAGCTTCCTGATGCCATCTGGACAGGAACCAGGCACCCTGTTCAAGAGTTTGGTCCCACTCGTTAGTCTTATGCTATGCCAAGATCCCTGGAGGCTGGTTAGGCTTTTTTAACAAACACTCTGTCCATGACTGCCTATGTAATATTACCTCAGGAACTCCCAGCCCTCTTAAATGTGCTGTCCAGATACTCCTGAGCTTTAGATTAGTCTTTGTGCCTTGGCAAATGTTTCACAGTCCTGGCTTGAGCTGAAATTTAGAGGTTCTGAGCTCAGCAGTGACCCGTGTAGGTTGCCTGAAAGTAATGAACTCTGGTTGTGTGAAAACTTCCTGACTTCAGCTTTAGCAAGTGATAATAAAACATTTTCATCAGAAAAATTCCAAATGGTTCCAGTCACAATAGAAATGAAACTAGAATCTCCTCCAATTTCTCCATCAATTGTTGTCAGACATAACATATTCTTACAAAAATGTTAACTTTTTTTAGCAGTCACCACATATCTCAAAAATCATTTGAGACTGGGTATTTGATGGAAAACTTGGAGTGAGGAATTCATGAACAACTTAGAGCCAACAGTAGAAGAAGTTTCAAAGAATAGAATTATTTGAATTTATTATTTATTCACAGTTTAAATGTGTATCTGTTTTATTTTAGCTGTTTATAGTCAGATTTATATGACACCCACTTACTAGAATATTCTAAATTACCAGAATAAGAAGTTGAGATATTTTGCTTGCTGGACCAGTTGATCTAAATTCCATTCCCTCTCCCCTTGGTTTGGGCTGAAAAGGATGTAGAGGTGGTGTCTCATGTCTTAGATGTATTCTTTTATTTATTCATTTTTCAGTAGGAAAGATAAAATTGCTTCCATGCAGTGTGCTTCAGCCCTGACCTTAAAAAGAGCTTGTATGACAAAGGTGAATACATATATGACCAACTACCGATGTTCACTAGAAAAAAATATTGTATAATAAGTTCTTGAAGTATGCTCATTTTTTTGATATTAACCAGTGTACTAGTTTGAAAGCAAACCAGTGAGAGACTCGAAATTAGAACTACAATTTAATAGGAAAATTAAAATAAATGCAATAGTACAAAACCACTGGCAGAGTCAGGATACAACCTGACACCCTGTGGGTCAGGGTGGTGGTAACAGTCCGATTAAATGGTAGCTGCAGTCCTCTTGAGGTGATAGATGTGGTTCTGTTGAAGTGGTGATCCTGTGGAAGGGTCTGGTCCTCCTCTGAAGGTCCAGTGGTGGTTATGTAACTCTTGTCCTCTGGGAATCCAGTAGGTAAGGGCTGAGTGTGGTGTTCCAAACCTCAGATTATATCCAGGTGGAAATACTTGGTTCCTCTCCCTGGGCAGAGCATCTCACAATGGGATGATGTAATTTTATGAGTCATGCACTGAGGCTTGATAGCCCATTAACAGAAAAATATCTCTCCGGAGGGAGTTATCAGGGATGTGTCATGGAACAGATAAAGAATATTGCCCCACCGGGTTTTAACAGATGGTGATAGAACACACACTTTCAGTTACATCTTACATTGTAACCTAAGACAACCAGAAATTAAAGAATTTTCACAATTTTTTTTTTTTTTCACTGCTGGAAAATGGAGGTTGTATAAATAGTTATGTTTTGTTTTGTTTTCCCAGTTCTGTTTCCTGTAGAGAAGCAGAGTTTAAAGGAGTTTGATTTAGGTTTCATTAAGAATTGGTTGAACTATTTATTTGTGTTACAACAAAATGAGTAAGTGGTTATAATCTAGATACCATTTTTTTTCCAATAAATGTTTATGCTATTCAATGTCTATTTGTTCCTTTTGTTTAGTTCTTTATGTAAATAAAGTTAGCAGCTAACACATACAAGACACAATCTCCCTCTCTGCTATGTTCGTTGTTTTTTCAATAGGATCTCAGACTATAAATTCCTTTCAGACAGAAACTTCAAGCTCTAAACCCTCCAATTATTGTTTAATATTATTCCAGAACGGAAGGGTAAGGCCATAGCATGCTTTGCATTTCCCTGCTCCCTCTGTCCTTGAGCTCGTTTTGGTACCACAACTGTATCTGTGTGTTTTGGTAGGAATAAATCTTACCCATTAAATACCTGGTGCAAAAAAACTTCTGCCACTGAAAATACTGGATTATTTTTTCATCACCCATTTATTCACACATTGTTATTTGGTCTTTTCTGGCTTTGAAAACATAAAACTTGTCACAGCTGCACTTTAGGAAGAAGAAGTAGAACTGTTATATTGAGATGGGAAGATGAAAAGATCTGCTATCTAAAACTTTAGAAATCAAAGACCATTTCTTATTTCCACAAAGTCAGCAGTTCTGTCACTATAACTGCCAGGGATAAATTCCTTTCATGCCTGAAGCGAAAGTGCTGTGCAGCTCAGTGTGCCTGTCTAAGGGGCTAACCTGTCTCAAATAATTTGCTCAGCTGCAGGCTCTGTGTGAGACTTTGAGCAAATGAGCTTTGCTTCTAAAAATGAATAGTAATAAAAGCCTTTCTGCATCTTCTTTTATTTTCTAAGCTGGAGGATGCAGAGCTTATTAAAAAAGACACAAAACATGATCTTTCTGGAAATCCTATATACAGCTTAAAGAGTAGGAAACATCAGAGGGTGAATGTCCATTTGAGCTCTAGCCTTGGAATTTGCCCTCTGTACACTTGTTTTCCTGGCTTTGGTGATGAATTCAAATTGAGATGCTCTAGGATGCTGCTCTCCAATTCCCTCTGCATGTTGACTCAAGTAATGCTGCTCCCAAGTTTATACCTCTACAGAGGATGGGATTTTCTGAGAGCCTGGATTTATTGTGCCTGTGTCCAGTGGTGATAGAGCATGATGAATGGAAAAGAGGGTCATGATGTTTTTTAGCTGTTTCCTTTTATATGAATGTGTTAAACTATGACTAGACCATATTCTTAAAATGAAAGATAGTTGAGATCTTAGGGAAAGGTTTGTTTTTATCTATCTGCATTTTCTGTCATTTTAGTCTGACAGCTTTTGTCATAGTTCCATAAGAAAAAAAGGTGAACAACGTGTGCTTTTTCATTTAAATTTGCTTGCTTTTTTGCACATCAGCAGTTGTGGGTTTGTTTCTTTAAAAGAAGTCTGAAAATAGTATTTTAGATTGCAAGGTGGTAATTTATTTCTATCCCAAAATTTGGGTTACACTTATCTTGCTTCTGAGTAATAACTCTACAATTCTACGTTGATACATAAAACGAGGTTTGCTTTAAGCCACTCGATTTTTTAGGGCTTTCCATGGTTGACTGTAAAATAGATGTATGTACACCTAAATTTTTCCCTACGTGGAAAGAAGCTTCCAAAGTTGAGTTGCCCCATGCACTGTAAGAAAGGACAAGGTGGTAACCATTTCACTGCTCTGTTTGCCACTGCTTGTTTTGGCTTCGCCTGCTCCAAGCTATGGGGTTGCTACCATCTTCTTTCCAGTTGTCAGAGAGATTGTCAGACCTTGCCCTATGCCAGCTTAGCCCACTAAACCTGCAGAAACATAATCTGGGTTTTTCTGCTGGGCTGCTGAGCTGAATCTATTCACAGGCTTCTAGCAGCTGCCAGATATGTCAGGTTAAGTTATGACTGAGCATGACTGACAAGGTAGAAAGAAAAAAAACCAGAAAGATAAGGAGAGAAAAGTCAGAAATACCTCTTGACTCCTATTTTTGATGGTGATTGACTGTCTTGTCTTGTACTGGGGGACAGCCCCCAGGAAGGTGAATCTGCAGACTCAAGCATTAGACCATGAACTCGCATCTTCCATAGTTCAAAAAAGTCACTGGAGAGGGGAGCCTGTTCTAGGAGGTTATTTGGGAAAACAGTGACTAATTTCAGTGCTCTGGAATACCTCAGATGGACAAGTCTCCCCTCACTGAGTACTTTATGCATCTGGAGCAATCAGCCTTAAGAAGTTAGCCTATGCAATACTTTCCTTAAAGTTTTGGTTTTTGGTCTTTCCCCTGAAGTTACGTTCTTTGGCCTCTCCCTCTCTTGCCATTGCCACTTCTGGTGGGGAATGTCTTGTGTCCTGGGCCTTTCAGGACAGCTGGGCTCTACTGACCACCCTGAGCCAGAGGATCTGGCAATTAATTGTTAACTTCCCCCCTTGTCGTGTAAGAGGTACAGAGTTTGTTGTTTCACATGCTAAAAATAATAGTCTAGTTGTCCTTTTAAACTTGTCCCTTCGTGCTTTTGTAGACAAGGGAGACATGATAATTTTACTATTTTTTCACTGTACTTTAAAAAAAAAAAAAAAGATGAAATTTCTCTGGGTTCCCACCCCTTCTAGTTTTCAAAATATTAAAACTGAAGAGCTTTAACTGTGTGACACAGGTTAAAATTCACAGGCTATAGGGGATAATCTGAACAAGAGGGTAACTTCTTCCCAATATCTTTGAAGCAGTGCTTTTACAACCTCCTTATTTTAATGCCACTTGAGTGGATAAAAAACAAAAAATCGGATTGCACAATTAGCTGCAAAATATGTGTAGTTGCAATTTTACTATTATAAAGACTCTGCTCTCGCCAGGCCCGTAGCAGTGCTTCTGAAATGTTGGCTTTTTCCCTCTTCTTGTCTCTCCTGCAGCTGAAGGCCAAATTTATAGGCAGAAAATAAGTGTTGCGTTTTTTAGTTGAGAAAAGCGTTTGTTGTATTAAATGGCACAAGTACAGCCATATTTAATTAAGACCATATTTATCAAAGGCCTTGTTAGAGCAATCGCAATGGCTTTTTTGTTTGCTTACTTATATTCCCTTTTTTTTTTTACTACATACTCTGAATCAGCCACTTATATGATCTTTTGTTGCCTTTGTTTCTTTTCTATAACCTTGTTACTTCCAGGCCTCCACAATGTACCCGTGTGCCTGCGTGTAAGTGCAGGAGTTTTTTTATGCGTATACATAAAATGCTGCCTTAAACTGAAACAGTAACATTAAAATCCCTCTGCTCTGGAATAGTGTCATTCCTGTTCCCTGCAGCTCCTATAAAAACATGGACTGCGTATTTCTGGCATGTCTCCAACATCTCCATTCTTCTCCTCTGCCAGTTCTAAGATTTGCCCTTTTGCTGCATCCTGTGCTTGGGGTGGAATTCCCAAACTTTTTGTGTCTCTATTTTCCAACTTACACTTTTAACCTTTGATTTAATTTGTATTTCCTTAGTAATGTGATGCATTAGCAATTCTCAAGCATTATCCAAAATACACAGACAGCAAGTAATGTTACAATGTTATGTTGTTTTCTGTTTTCTTAAATAAAATGTTTTAACAATCTTCTGTTCTTTAGTTCAGAAGGTCATCTAATGTTTTTGGTTACTATATTAAGGAATTTAAGATTGTTCCATGGTGAAAATGAACCTAATTTGTAAAATCCAGAGGTATGTGGAAAAACAGTTAATAATTTAAAACAGTTGGAGAGGAAAAGTGTGAAGGTGGCTTTGTTCTGTGTAGGTCAGGTGTTCAGTGCTGACTGGGACAGGGCTTGTGTGGAGGGTGACAATAAACACAGTCTCAGAGGTAAGCAGAGCTCAGAGGTAAGTTATGAGCACATGCATGGGGACCATAATGGAAAGTGGATGGATTTAAACATGAAATGGACTTAAATATTTTATCATTGTCTTCATATACAGTCAGAGAAGAGGGGGAGAAGTAAGATTCTGCCTTGCCTGTATTGCTGCTACTGTTCCACAGGCAGCATCATGCTCTGAGTGTATTGGTCCGTCTTCATGAACCGGTTAGAAGTGCATTGGGATGAATAACTAAAGCACAGGGAGACAAGCTGACCCACACAGCCAGAGGCAACCTACACATCAGGCTCCACAACCCTGAACCAGGGATCAGATTTCTTTCAAATGATAAAAGACAGGTAGCCTTCTCAGGGTGGGAATGAGGAAATTCAGGATCCTGAGCAGAGAGATGGTTATTGCAGCTCTGTATTTGGTACAGACAGACCTGTATCTCACTGGGGCTGCTGCTATGAGTGGTTGGGAGAAGATGATGGCATTTGGCACTGCTGAAATGGATTTAGCAAGGGAAAGCCATGCTTGACCACACTGCTCTCTGTGATAAAAGGACTAGCTCTGTGAGGGGAGAGCAGTGGATGTCACTTACCTGGACTTCAGTAATGTTTTTCAGTAGTGTCTCCCATAATATTTTTGTGTCCAAGCTGGAATGTTCGGATCACCAGGTGTGTTGATAACTTACTGCAGAGTTGGGCTCAGAGGGTGGTATTCAAGGACCTGGCCTCAGCCTGGAGCCTGCCCAATAAAGTTGCACAATTTCGATCCTAGAAGGTTTTTGTACCCTACCTGGCCATGGCATTGAACAGCCTGTTCTAATTTCATTGGTGATCATGCTAAGAGTAGGAGACTGGACTAGAGACCCTTCTGCCCTGAGTTATCCTATGAGTCTCTTATTCTAATGTTTGTGCACACAGTGATTGTCCAATTGGCCAGACCAGAGTTGTCCTCATGCTGACAGTAGGAGAACATAAGGTGATGACCCTGACATGATAATTCTGTAGTGGCAACCTTCCTGTCAAAACACTGTTAGCAAGTTTATTGTAAAAAAACTGGTTCATGTCACATGGTGTTTTCTGTCACACAAGAAAAAGGCTTTGATTTAGTGGTGTTAATGACAACTGTAACACAGTGCATCCACTTGCCAACATAAGGTTTCCAAGTTGCCTGTCCTCAGCATATTTCATGCTGGTTATGTCTTGGACGACATTGCCTCTTGCATCCCACCTTTTATGGGAGAGTTTTGCCCTTGGGTAGTTAGATGCCTGCAGCTTTCAAAAGATGCTCAAGGGCTGAACAAGAGCGAATTGGTCTTGATGTTGATGCTGAATATTTTTCTACAGACAGGTAGGAAATCATATGTTTTTGCTATTTTTTAATCCCATCTTATTCCCAAGGCTGTCTGTGTTCTGACCATGAGGGGTGGTGGTTCGACTCTGTTTTTTAGCTGCAGTAAATTTACTAAAGGAAAGGAGAGAGACCCTTTTGCTACAGTCTTCAGAGTGCCTTCAGTGAGAGATACAGCTTTAAATGTCTGAAAAAGATGGAATTTATTCACCAAAATACATTTGGGTTCATGCCTTCTGGGGGAAGACAGACAGATTCCTTAAGTAATTTACAATTACTAGCAGAACATTTGCCAAATCTTGTCCTTAGGATAAAATGTGGAGAAACTTCTGGCAGGGTATCCTGAAACAGTCCCAAGGGAGTACCTGAGCTGTGCAGACACAGGCCAAGGTACATGCACAGTACACAACTGAATGGCAAGCCCTTACCTAGTCTGAAAATACAGATGTGTTTACACCTGGGTGTTCTCATGAGCTATTTGCTGCCTTAGGGATCTTGCTCTTTCATGGATCTAGTCCCAGCTATTTTGTTCCTGAGAAGACTGCTACAGGAAAATTGTTTTGAGTATCTTGAGCCCCTGATGATCCATGTAGACAAGACTTTCTTCTTGCCATTGTGGTGAAGAAGTGAAAAGTTTGACCTAGGTGTCCACAAGGCTGAAGAAGGTAGTAACCCCAAGCTACTATCTGTTTTCTGTTGTCTCATCCTTGCACTCTTAGACATTGAGGGCAGACAAAAGTTAGGGCACAGATTTTGTAGCATGTTAGTTCATCTGTTCAAGCTCCCCCTCATAAAATCTCTGGTGACTTTGCATTTATTCTGCACTTACCCTATTTCAACATAAGGTGAGCTACCTTGTTTTGTGTTATTTTTCATGTTAAGCCTATCTGCATTGAGTACTAAAGCAAAAACCAAAGGTCTTTGTAAATTCACATTTTTCTTTGTGTATAGTTATATCCTTGCAAATCCCATCTGTACAAAAGCCTTGGCTCTTAATGGAAATATATGTTACTGTTACCAGAATTCAGTCTTTGCTAGCTGAGAATAAAACTCAGTATGAAAACATAATTTTTCTTTTCTTTCTTCTTGAAGTTAAGTTCTGATGTTGGACATCTTGTCAGATTTTCTTGTTCTATTCCCTCACCAATTCTGCACATGACTTCGGATGAGTAAGAATGCAAATCTTCAGAATATTCATTCCAACCAGAAGATGAGGTGCAAAACCTATCTTTTTTTCTTCCCCCCGCCCCCCTATAAAAAGTAAGGGTAATGTGAGGCTATCTTAGCCTATATTCTTCCTTAGATCTTGAATCATGCCCAGATATGTGCCTGGTTTTTCTACATCTAAGATACGGATCCTGAGGCTTGCTATAATGGTGCTATCAATCTCTCCTATGACAACACGGAGGAGGAAAAAAACTGCTTTTTGTCTTTTTGAGCTTTTATAAATTAGATTTCTTTTTTTTTTTTTTCCTGCTATGGATTAGTCTTGAATTTATTTCTGTGGTAACCAATAAAATCAGCTTTTTTTCTGTAATTCTCTCTCACATTTTACAACCTCAAAGGCCAAAGGGTTGATAAGCTCAACTTGTTTGACCTGGTCATTGCTCCAGATCACTAAGTTTCCTCAACACTCCAGAACTTCATTTTAACTCAATCCCTTCCTTCCTTAGGAAGTTCCATTATATGCTATAAACAGAAACTTTATGCAGAAGTTCTCAGCTTGTCTTTAGCAGTTTGACTGCTGATTCAGGCCTGAAGAAAAGCCTGTGTGCTTGCAAGTGTGCCTTTTGTTCGTTTGTTTATATTTATCACCCCGGCAGTGCTGGTTGGTTTAACGACAGAGCTTTTTTTCCACTCCTATGGGCTTTTTCTCTCGTGTGGCGTTGGACTATTATAGCAAAGACAGTGGTTAAGTAGCAGTACTGACTCCAGGATCAGCAGCAGCTTTGGGAACTGAGTGGATGTCCAAATGATGCAGCAGACAGGTACTTTGTGCTTCAGAGAAATGCAGGAAACCAACATCCTTCCTAACTCATGAAATGAAAGATATCTGCAGAACTTACGAGACGTTTTAATGAAACTAAAGAAGATCCATTCTCATTGCAAGGAAATAAAGCTTATTTATTGCAATCTACTATCTGCTTTTTTGTAGACTGCAAGACTCGAACTTCAAATGAAATATAAAAAATGTTCCATTACTCACTTTTCTCTTTCTTTAGAGCACACTGGAAAATAAGCATGTCATCAGAGGCCCTTTTTGAAAGGTTGCTAAGGAATAAAAACTGACCCAGTCCCAAGTGTACTGTGCCGTCTACAAGACAGAACAAAAATACCCTTATTTTCCCCCACGAAGTTGGCTGCGTAAACACAGGAGGTAAGGGTTGTATTCAGTATGAATAAGTAGAAAAGTCACCCAAACATCACTACTGCACTTGGGAGCAGACACAGAACAGTCTCTACCTGCCACCAGCCTTAGTGGTCTGTGCCTGCTCCAGAGCCTCGATGGCAGGTCTGCACCGTGCTGTGGCACATGCTGCAGGGGAAGCTGCCTCAGGTACTGACATTAACTGCCTGCAGACAGCTGCCTGCACTTTCCCAGACCTCTTGCAGTTCTGCAGTGCTGTGCATTTTACAAACATGCTTGAAGGTGTTTCATAAATGTCTCCCTTTATCTTGGGAAGACACAGGAAAGGTGCCTGTGTGGAAACTTAAAATAAATAAAATGTTGAGAGCCATTACCACTGTTTCAAATCCCATCAGGCATTTGATTCTTTGAAATGAGAAAATGTTCTTACTCTGACTGAAGCATCCACAGAAAAAGGGCAGCGGGGTGGGGTGGATAGAGGACTGCAGAGGGACATGTGTTTGTGTTTCCAATTTTGACCCTCCTGATTTGTTTAACATATGTAGTTATTCCACCGGTTTCCTACATTGTGAGTTACTGACCTGAACTGTTCAGCTTTGAAATACAAGAACTTCATAGTCTCACAGGCCTGGACCACAAGGGTAAAGAAGTTGAAGAAAAGGAAAGAAATGTAACATTTAAGCTTTATCAGATATATACTTTTTCTACTGTACATTCAAGTGAGAAGAACCCTGATGTTGCTTCTCATTACACCACTGCTGCAGCGTCCTCCTGTCCTTGTGCATGTTCATCCCAGCTTTTGCTCCTTGTGAATTTAAATGAGAGGTGTTCAGGCATGGGAGTTATCTATAGGTACAGACATGTGTGTATTCAGCACAGGAAGATTATTGTGAAGTTGGAGTCTCTCCCACTGTGGGGTCTCACCAGAGAGCCACTGCTGCTGTCCTAGTAATCAGAGAGCAGAGGCCGGTGTGGGAAGCAATGGGTTGGAGAACAGAGAAATGACAGGGTACCATTTTCTTTTTTTTTCCCCTGACTCAGTTGCTTGAATTCCATGAACCAGGTCTTCAAAAGCAGCTGGAAATCTGTCTTTCAAGTATCTGATTTATTTCCTTTGTAACATGAAATTCTTGGCTGTCTTCGTTGGGAGACTGGTTAGTTTATTAAGTTTATTCTTGGCTGTCTTCGTAGGTGGGATTTCGAGTTCCCTCTCACCAAGCCTGGGAGCAGCTGTGACACCAATGAGTTATTCTCCCACCTTAATTTTCTCATTCAGCATGGTTCATGCTCAACACTAGGTTCCACTAAAAGAGGGAGCCCACCTCTGCTCCCAGTGTACTCTGATTTCCCAGTGCATTTCCATATATTGTCTCAAATTTTGACTCCCTCTTTGTCAGGCTAATTTCATCATTCTTATATCACTTTTCTTCAGCTGAACTGCATTCCTCCTTTTTGAGGAAGCAAACATCCCTAGACTTAATTCTTTTTTTCTTTTTTTACTATTTTTAGACTCTAGAAGCATATAGAAAATCAAGGGTGAAATTGTATAGATTGTGGGAAGCAGAAAATCAAGCAGGGCACTTTCAAGCCCTGCAGATGCTTTAAATGTTCTGTTAGTGCTTAACAGGCTTTGTAGGATACCATGACACAGCAAAGTCAAAAATACGCCTGAGTAGCCTTGGCTTTTAGTAATCTCAATGAGCTCAATCTCTTTCGCTTTTAAAAGATGTGATGCTTGTATGTTTTGCCATTTTTTTCTGGCTTTAATGGATCTGCAGTAGACTCCCATCATTATCTACAGTTTAGCTTCCTGCCTTTTGCAGCATTTTGAAGATTTTAATTTTATTTGAGATTTCAATGCATAATCCAGAGCCCACAAATGTATTTACAGGTCTCTTGAATGTTCAAAACTGAGATGAATCTGAGCCAGATGTAATTCCTTTTGATGCCAAGGGGTGCTGAACACTTCTAAACTGACAAGAATAAACTTCCGAGTGCTCAAATGTTTGCATTTTCAAAAATCAGCTTCATAGTGCACAATGTCAAACTGGTATCGACTCAGCTTCCCTATCATAGGGATTGCCCTTCACGAGTAGTAAGTTTACACCAGCAAGGATGTATTTCCTAGCTAGGGGACCACCTTTAAATTAGGAATGAAAGAAAAAACACTCCCAAAGCTGAACTACCACTAGGACATACGTTATGGGATAACAGCAGTAGCCCAGTCACTTACACACTACTTTAGTGTTGAAGTGCTTAACAAAATACTAACTGCAAAATTACTCTATCAGAAGATTGGTTCTCATCCATTGTACGGTTTGTTTGACCTTGCTTTGGTGAGAGGAAGCCGTTAAGTGGAGGCAATGGATATCACAAGTACTTTTCAAAGTATTCAGCTATTATAGACCATTGGAATATACTTACCTCTTAGCATAAGGGACAAGTAGATGTATTAGGTGCCTACTGTCCCCAAATCAGCTTTCAAATGACTGCTATAATAACAAGACAAAGAAAAAGAATTCAGGACAATATTAAGATGTCTTAAGGTGTAGGCTTGAGTGGGGTTTTTTTGTTTGTGGGATTTTTTTTTTTTTTTTTCCTTCTAATCTGCCTTTTCCTCTCTCTTCCTGCCTGCTCTTCAGGTGCCCAGTCGGGGTAGTCTCCCTTTGTCTGCACTGTCAAGATTCTCTTCCTGCAATTTCTGCAAAGACTGACCCTCACCATGCTCCACTCTTAAATTAAAGCAGATGTTAGAATGAGTTTGAAATTTGAGAAAGTAAGAATTCTTTTCATCTAATTAAAATTATTGTTTATTGCGTAGTACACGTACTAGATAAATTGTCTGCATTTATCATTAAACGGAGCACTGGCTTTGTCAATATTAGCTATTATGGTTTTGGCTGGGGAAAGTAATGCAAGTTGGAAATGCTTTCACTATTTTTTTTCCAAGACATCACTAGCATAATTTCTAGGTCAGGTTAGTGATGCCAAAGCCAGCAGTGAACAATGCCATATGTTTAATAAAAACTGAGATCAAATAGCACATGATTTCAATGTACTCGTTCTGTGTTCTTTTTCCCAGGTAATGCCCATAATTTTTTTTTTACTCTTGCTGTGTCTATCGTCATTAAAAAACAGATCTGACTCCCTACTATATAGGGTTTTTTGGTGTGTTATAGGAGTGTCTCAATCCTTTTATTGACACTCCCCTAAGTTTTTTTTGTGCCTGCTTGTTTGTGTTTTTCTTCTCCCACTGCACAGATTTACTAGTTCTCTAGTGATGTACAGCATCAATGTATTGTGTTAAAGATCTTCTCAGAGACAAAAGCCCCAACAGTTTTCCGATAAGCATAGATGTGCTGATTTTCCAGGAGGGTAAATCAAAGCTTTATCTGAGCTCTGTTGTTTCTGCTCCTAATCATGCTTTTTCTACAGCATAATTTGCAACTTCCAGAGGAGCACAGCATGGATGTGAGTCAACGGCAGGCGAGGACATGGCTTGCTTAGCACTGGTTGTCACAAAAATATTTAGGGCATGCATTTCTGTATATTTCGTGAGGCTGAAAAAATTCAGTGTTTATAATTCCCAAATATATACTTCTTTTCAGTGAAGTCTTGTGAATTAGAGGTTGAGAGGATGGACCACATTTTAAGGAGTCCTTTAAACTGACTAAAAGTCCTTTTAGTCAACAGAAAATATGGATTTTCTTTCTTTTATTTTTTTGTCTTCCTGCACTCTTGGATAAAAGTAAAATTAGGTTATAAAGGGAGAAAAAGAAAGAGATCTAATGGCAGTACAGAGCTTAGCAGTTCAGATGCTAGCCCCAAGGAGATTTTTAAGTTGATAATTGTTAGAATTGCTCACCTGTCGTCTTAAACAGAGGTTCAGTGCTGAAAACAAGGTGCCCACCTGGATGACCCTGTTGCATGACACAGCATGGTTGTGTTCTGCACTTGTCACACTTCTGCTTCCAAACTGCCTGGTGATAAACCTTTTCCCCTCACACATGAAGAACTGTTTTTTATAATTTCCTTTTTTGCCTTGGGTTGTATCTGGAACATTCTACAGCAATTGTATTTTGTAGAGGTGGTACTGTTTGTTAGGCTGAAAGAAAGAGTGTCTCTCTTACGAGGAAAGGCTGAGAGGGTTGGGCCTGTTCAGCCTTGAGAAGAGAGGACTGAGAGAGGATCTCATCAATGTCTATAAATGTCTTAAAGGAAAGTATCCAGAGGATGGACCAGGCTCTGCTCAGTGGTGCCAACCAACAGGACAAGAGGCAATGGGCAGAAACTGATGCACCGTAAGTTCCACCTGAATGTGAGGAAGAACTTCTTCACTGTGCAGGTGGCTGAGCACTGGGACAGGCTGCCCAGAGAGGCTGTGGAGTCTCCCTCACTGAACCCTCACAGAACCATCTGGATGCAGTCCTGTGCCATGTGCTCTGGGACGACCCTGCTTGAGCTGGGAAGATGGATCAGATGACAAACTCTGGTCCCTCCCAACCTGACTTGTTCTGTGATTCTGTGAAAGGAAAAGGTTTTTTGTATTAATAGTGCTATCACAGTTGTGACTGTCCACAAGCCTGGCAAACTTTTTGGAGAGAGTAAGAACAAAAATGAGACTAGATTTTTTATGAATGCAAACATTCAGTAACTACATTCATGGAAATTGTTATTTGTGACTCTTTGGAAACCCATCAGGGGATTAAGAACAAATACTTGAGAAAATTAAGGTGTGGGGAGATTTTTTTGGTTGGATGGTTGGTTTGTTGGTTGTTTTTTTGGGGGGCTTGCTGGTTTTTTTGTGGTATTTACAGCTTTTTCTAGAACCACCTGAAATAAGTTACAATTATGAAGTATTGTTTGTTTATCAAATTTTGCCTAGCTTATAATGAATTAGAAGATATAGTTTGTTAATTTTGCTTAAGTTAGCAGAATGTTGCAAAAGGACTTTTTGCCCAAGCCTGAGAAACCGCAAACGTCTACACACAGCTGGCCCCGGGGTGGGGGGAGCAGGAGAAAAGATAAAGGATGTGATAAACTGTGCTTTGTTCATTAACTCAAAGATAGGAGAGAGGGTGCTTACTTTACAGGGCTTTGTTCAGCAACTAACTCAAAGATAGGAAGATGTCTATTTACAAGGTATACAAGTCGAGATAGTTGTTAGCTCAGCATTTTGAAATCAACATATGAGCCGGGAAGTGTCTACAACCATAAAAGGAAAAGTCGTCCAAGGGACAAAGAGGAAGACTTTGAGCCTCCAGCCTCACGACTACCAGAAGGCAGAAAACGACCCCCTAGCAACCGGCTGCGCAGGCGCAGAGTACACCAGGAAGGACAGGTATCCCGGAAGAAGAGTATATAACCAGAGACTTTTGAGGGGTGGGCGCGCGCCGTTGGTAGAGCAGAGACTCCCCGGCCGCCCAGCGCTGATTTTACTTGTTGTCGCTTGCTTAATAAACTAAATTGTTAATTGACTTGGAGCTCAGGCAATTTATTGGAGCGTAACTTATAACACACCTAGTAGGTTGGACAGGGAAAAGGTGTTTTAATAAAGAGAGGTAAGAGAGGAAAGAGAGGCTTAGTAGGAGAGATGGAATTTAAGTTGGGAAGTGTGCTGTCATAACAGCACACATTGAAATGTGAGCATGCAAGACACTCTGGGATCCAAACCTCGAAAAAGCTCCCAGTCCCAGGAACAGACTGTGCGTACCCACATGGACGGTGACTTCTGCCTGGTTTTAGTTGGTCTCCAAGGAATAAAGCACGAAGCAGCAAGAAGAGAGATGCTCAGCCTGCCTGTGCGTTCTTATTTCTGTTCTTCAGTGATTAGAGGCTGTTCCAGCTCTCGCTGAATCCAGCAAGTCTTTACTATAACAGATTATTCCCCACGTTGCAAACAAACATGATCGTAAACTAAAAGAATGAGGCCAAATCAAAACAACCTCTCTCCCTCATCAAAACTGGAGTCCAATGATCATATATTTGTTCCCAGTCACCTGTTTCCTTCAAGGGAAGGTGAGGAACATGGGCTGGATGGGAAGAAATCCTGTGAATTAGAGTTAGTCATAGGGAGGGAGATGAGTGAAATTTCCATAAGAAAGAGGTTTGCTTAGCAGCTAGTGAGGCCTCCTTAGAAGTAATGCCATTGAAATAGGAACATAATTACAAGTTAAGCATCCTGAAATAACATTCACAACCTTTTTTTCTTAGTTCAGCAAATGCGATGTGAGAATTATGAAGAGGAGTTAAATTAAATACTTTCTGAAAACCCTAAGTGAGCTGTTTCCTTCCGAGATATTATACTTTAATAACAGCATGCCTGCCATCTAGGAGAATAATATTCAATGATGCTACTAATACAGACATAAATGCCACATATTTGTGTAAAATCATATTCACCGAGGCAGATATCTGATGTGTTGTGCGATGTACTATCTGAACCTGTCATTTTTGAAATGATACATTAGACTGAGGAGACAGCAAAAGAAAATCTATTTGTGTACCTTTTTGGTGTGGAGAAACATTCTCCTAAGTTCTCCTTCTCTGTCAGAGTGGGACTATGTGGCATCACTTTGTTGGTCATGGTGGGGTCAGGGTGGTTTATTCCCCTGTGCTTGGAGATGGAAAAAAAATTGCATCTGACGCTGTAGATTAATCCAAAATAGAAGGATCATCTTCAGTCTCTGCAGGCAGTTGAACTCCTGTCATCAAGGAATATTTAAAATTAATTTGTACTCAAATCTCTCTACTTGCCTCTTCAAAATAAAACTTGCAACTACACTCAACTCTAATTTTTTTGCCATGGAGCATCAGAATGCAAGAGATGTGAATCAACATGAAGACTGGCCTACTTTCTTATCAGCTTAGATTCAAAATGGGTTAGAATAAGCTTTCAGGTTTTGGATGCTTATCTGAAGCTTTTAAAATTTTTTTTCAATAGTTAGATTTTATATCTGAAGAGAAAGGGTGCTCACAGCTCTTCAGAGCTACAGTTTGATGTGGCAGTGGAGAAAACTTTTACTCTCCAAGTAACAGGGTCTCTGTCAGATCTCTATGTCTGCATGTACATGTGTGAGTGGGGAATGAGCCAAATGTTTCACAGTCTCTACAACTAAATTTAAGCTGAGGTTGTTTGTACAGCTGAACACTGGCTCCAGAAGGGATATCAAGCATGAGAAGTTGGGGGGTTACTGGTTTTCTCACTAGTAACAGCTTTCTCATCACCACTCCAAATGCCCTGAGAGACTGGTGGGAGTAAAGTTGCACTGTGCATAAGTTGTTATAAATGTGTTTTAGGAGAAAAACAAGTCATTTCAGTTACTGTCATTCTGGCACTACCTCTAAGCATTTGATTCATTTAAAAAGAGCTTTCCCTAAACAAGTCTGTTATTTCTGTGTCTTTTTGTATCTGGATCCAGGCTGAGGCATGTGGCAGATGTAATTTCTTGGCATTGCAGCAAGCTAGGAGCTCCCATTTTCATTCTCTATCCCTGAAAAAAACCCCACAGAAATGAACCCCCAAATCCACAAACTACCAAACATCCAGACCCCCCAAATCCTGTATTTTCTCAAAAGTTCTCTGATACCTCAAACAACAGATGCATATTCACATACTTGATATAAAGCTCAGCTTCCTTATATTCCCAGCAGAAAAAGTCATGGCTAGTTGCAGCTGGTCACTTGCTCCCTGTGTTTCCCATCCATGTGTTTTTGCTGTCAGTGTGAAGCTCTGCAGTTTGTTGACTTTGTGCAATGGGATACTGAACTCCCACAGGGGAAGCTGGATATTACTTGATCAAATCTTATTTTTATCTGAACAAGATCCTTTCACCATCCCATAATATCTACTTGTGCATTAATTTTTAAGAATTTGACCAGAATGCTTTAGTAATTTTTAAGAATATTTGCACTGAATTTTGTCTTTTATTTAATAACCTGTAATAATCATTTGCAGGTAGAAGCAAGTTGTTACATTTTCATCTAGAAAATGCTTTTCTCTTATCTGTGATCTATTTAAGAACTCTTTTATATTTCAGTGCTAGATGATATATGGACAGAGAGATCTATTAGGTCTTTTTTTTGGTTGTTTCCCAAATACATTCATTATTCATAAGTGACTCACAAGCGTCAAAAGCGTCCAGAGTCCAAGCGAACTAATTACAGACTATGGGTACTTTGTAAATTATTGAACTGGACTATTTGTGGCACATTATTGAAACAAACTCTTCAGTGAGTGTGACTGGAACTTCTGAATTACTGAACAACAAAGCCAGGAAAATACTAAATTATAAACAGAGCACTTATGGTATCAAATTTTATTTATGTAAATTTATGCCATGCTCTGTGGATCTTATTTTGCCAAAGAGATGGTTTGATCCTGAAAAACCATTATATCTGCTATACCTCTTTGTGAAAAATACCTGAAAATTTCCATTTTAATTTTTAATCTCATGTGAGAAAAAGTAAAATAAGGATATAAGAAACTTGCTTTTATTCTTTAGGTATGTTTTCAGACCCGTAAAATGTATTAAGTTCATACTGTTTGTCTGTTTTGTTACAGATAAAATGTATGTCTGGTTTGGGTTAATGTTTTCTAGTTGGGTTTTTTGTTGTTTTTCACATGAATTTGTCACACACAGGATTTCAGTCTCTATTATCCTGTTCAACAGATAGCACCCTACTGAACTATTTTATTTAAATATGTTGGCATTTCCCACTGGCATGTTCTCAGTGGAAAAGTATTGGATAAAATTGGTATGGTTTGTCAGCCGTCTCTGGAGGGCAGCTGGGGCAATGCCTCGGAGGCATTACCTGTCACTGGCTGTACTCGGATTCCATCCTTTGAAGCCAGCAGGGCTGTATAAAGTCTCAAATTTGTTTTCATTTTGACTTTAAGGAAGTCAGATAACTTCACTTTCCGGAAGAAATTATTAAAACACCTCTGTATATCTTTTGTTATTGGACTAATGCATGCGGATGCTGGTGAGAAACTTCCCTCCTGCTGCCACATGTCCCAGCTAGGTCAGTGAGCAGAGGAGCTCTGACAGGTGGTACAGGGTTGCTGCCGTACATTTCTGATGGCAGGACACAGCCAGGAACAAAACCAGGGATGACTTTGAATTCAGCAGAAGTGTTTCTGTGTGAGTTAAATGCAGTTTTGTGGAATCCATGGCTCCTTTATATAACCGCTGCTTTCTCCCTGCAATTGGAGTGCAGAAGGGGAGACCCTCCTAGAAAGCATCAGGGATATGGGAAGTCGATACGAGTTTACCTAAAGGTTATAACAGGTAAACTGCCCACCCTCCCCAGGAAAAAGGATGGTGAGAGCGTAGATACACAACTCTAATCTTTGATGCAAATATTCACCTTTCCTTGGGAAACATACTCTATGCAGTTACTAATTCCAGTTGCTGCAATTGTGTTTAATACTGGCAAAACCTCAAGTTTCAATCTCTGTCAATGACTGACTGCAGCCAAACTGTTCCCAAGCGAACATCTCCATGAGACAGGGCAAAATCAAGCCTTCAGGGAGCAGAGCAGAATTTCTTTTTCCAGGTTGAGAAATTAGTTATTTTTGCTTCCTATATTGTAGAGACAAAAAACCCCAAAGCCTTCTCTTAGTAAAGGCAACATGAATTATTAAATAGAACATCCATTCATATGTTATACTCTTATTTATTAATTTCACTTTTGCAATAGCCTATTCACAAATGTCCTTTGGGCATTTTTTTTTTTCAGTGAGGTGAGTAAAATTTGTTTTCTCAGCATCTTTATCCATTATGGTAAAAGGCCAGCAAGTACATTTTGCTTCTCTGAACATAGAAGAAATATTTGCTTGACTGATTTTATTATTTCCTCAGACTTATTTCAACTCCATTCTAAAAATGGATAAGTAATAAGATAATTGTATCAAAGTTCAAGTAATCAAATGTGTAAGAACAATCTGAAACACATATGCTCAATCTCAGTAATGTTTGCCATTAGAAGTAACATCCTCCTTAACTGTGCTGCTTCCCTTCCTCTGCCCTCAGCCTAGATATTATTATCTTGTTTTCTATCCCAGCCCTGATATTATTTTATTTTTGTCAATCTCTTAATATTCAGTCTAAAACCATTTCAGGAAAGGAGCCTTGTGAATTACCTGAGCAATGAGCAAATAGAAGTTGTGGGAAGAATATCCTCCCTGCACACCTCGAGAAGATGAAGATTTGTGTGCAGCTGCTATTTTGAGTCTTGATACAGGAACATCATTATCCCAAACTTAGAAGAGTGGTTGGCTTGAGCTCTCTCTGCGGGAAACGTGCTGCATTCCCATGTTTAGCATTGAATCTCTGACCTTTAATGCTTCAAGTTTCCTGTTGAACTGAGCAAGCTTTTGAGCCAGCAGAGGTTGACTCTGACCTTGTGTGCAGTTCCTCAGCACAGGCTATGTTTAGTGCCACTTACAGATGGTTTCTTTACACAGAACAAATGCCCCAGGCTCCCCAGGTATTCCACTTTCCCATGCATGCTCTCCTATCTGCTCCACACTAGAGAAAAAGCTGTTTTAAGTGTTATATGGTTTAATCCTCTAGGAATGGGTGAAACAAGCTTTTTGATAACCCATTCCAGACCAGCTCAAGAGAGCCAGAAAAGGAAATTTTTTTTTTCCTTTTTGATTTGTCATTGCTTTCAGAACTACTTGGGATTAAGGAGAGTATTCCCTTAGAAAATCCAGGACTTATCTGCAGCCCTTTTCCTCTTATTTGTGCAGTCACATCGTCTTCTTCAGAAAGACATGTTAGAGTATAATCATTTAGAAGAGAACCTCAGCATTCCTTATCTCCTTCATTCCCCTTGTTCTACCAGTCCTCCCCATTCAGTATGTCGGTGGTGCACGTGGCATTTCTGCAAGAGCAGCTGCAGTGGTGTGGCAGGCTTTCTGCTGTGCAGAGTATCACAGATCAGAAAACAGTTTTCTGAAAACCCAGCTCCTTGTTTGAGATGGTCATAACTGCTCGGGGTATGTGTCCAGAATATTGCTTCCGGTGTGTAACAACTGTAAAAAAAAATGTGCTTGGCTCTTATATGGGGCATTTGGCAGTGCAGTCAATGCAGGGAGTCTGTGAGCATAAAAGTGAACTGACTGACAGCTTCTGCCAGATATTGATGAGGCAGTACAGATGTTACCACTCCTGGTTCTGGATAACTCTGTAGTACTCAAGGTGAGGCAAGGCAAAGGAAGAATGATTTTTCTGGCCAAGCCAGAAAACTGAAAATTGAAGAGTCATGATGCTAGGCTGGCACATTCCTTGAAGCCTTTCCAGGGTAGCAGTAGACAGCATGTTCTCAGTAAGTGAGACTAAAATGATGCCCATAGAATCAAAATTTTAGCTTGTTGATGAAGTTTCTTTCTAAATCTATTAGGGTAGATGCTCTGTAAATAAGCAGAATAAGAGTCACTTTGTTGAAAGTAGGAAAGGCAAAGTATTTTTTTTCCTCCCCCCTGCTATACAAAATACAGAAGTGAACTGGAGACTCTCATCTTGGGGAAAAGCATGTAGCCAACAACATTGAAGATGAGAAAAAAATGAAAGAGAGGACAGAAGTTTGACCTACTTGTTCTGGTGCTTAGAGCACTGCTTCTCTTTATCCATGCTATGGGAAGGATGTGTATGAATGGCATGAGCATGTGATTAGATTAGGGTTCCAAAAATAGTGTCTACGTTTTTGGTCTGCAAATAATTATATACTATGTGTGTGGACATATACATCTAAGCTATATAGCTGTGCTTTTATCTTTACTAAAGCTCACTTATTATCCAAGACTTAAGTGCAATGAAGTGACACAGTTCTGATAGCTCTCAGCACATGATGTTAGCTCGGAGAGCAGGGGGGGTGTAAAAAATTACGTAGTGTTGAAAATAGTTTGAAAATATAATCTTGCATTCCTAATCAGGGAGTTTATGGCTTGTGTTTGTAGAGGTTGGCTGGCAAAGTAAAGCTGTAACCCTGGCTGAGGAGAGGGGTGTGTACATCGAGAAAGCGCAGAGCTGGGGAACCCAGGAGAAGCAAAGGAAGAGACATGCAAGATGTGACTTGCGTAGCCAAGTAAAGAGATGATGATGAGGAGGTGGAAAAAAGTCCTGTGTGCCCTGAAATAAGTAGCAGTTTTGTCAATGGCAGCCTGGGAGTCTATTGAATGAGGTCTTGTCAAGGGAAAGGTAAGGAACAGATTAAAAACAAAACCAAGAAGGTGAAGGGAAAAAAAAGGAAAACACAGAAGAAGAATTCATATAGCAAAATTAACACGAGAAGTGTTTTAGAGAGAGATAGACAGGAGGGAGTGGAAGGAAGAGAAAAAGAAGACAGAATTCAAAACTTCCGAGTAGCAGAACTCTGGGTTTTTGTTCATTATCCCTGTTTTGTGAACAGCTAGTGCATTGCAAATTCCCTTAAATATCTAGTAGAGCAGAACTTGTGCAACTGAATGCACTGAAGTATAACTGATTGGAAAGAAACAAGGGAAGAAAAATTGTCTTTTATCTTTATCTGTAAGGCTTGAATATATGAGGAGATCCTCTTTGAGAAGAATAATACAGACAGACACTATGGAGGCAAAGTAGCTGAATGACCTGTTCAAGGTCATCTCACAGGCAACAGATAAAGCTAAAAAGCTTGGAGTTAGATTGCCACAGTGAATGAATTCATAAAGCTGATAGAGGGCTGGCATGCTCTAATCCAGTTTTGTGGGTTCTTTTTTTTTAATCTTCAAATGAATTCCAAAAATCAGGTTGTTACTTTTTTTGCCTTTAGAAACTTCTGTACTTTGAGAATTAAATGGATGTTCCAATACCGTCTGAAGTCTTGTAACACTGCCTACGATGGCCCTTCTCAGTCTACTCCTCCCATTCAAAGCACAATCCTAACAATTAAGGAAATTTTTCTGAAGCCTGTATAGAGGTATACTAAGGTAGCTAATATAGCTTCAATGACCCGCTAAGTCCCAGTAAAGGATCATCGTACTCTGATGCAATAGAGCAATTCTTCCCCATGGAGTTCCCTTGCAACGTCTGCTTTCTGTAGTTGTACTGATTAATATTTCTAAAGACAGCAAGTAATGTAGCCATCGGGCACTGGAGGCCAAAATTCAATCTAATGCAAAACCACTAATCAGAAATTGAAGTAGAATTCAGCTTTTAATTTATTAACTTGAGAGAGGATATCTTGCAGAGGGCCAGCTGAACAGGTACATGTAAGTACTCCTCACCACAGCAAACAGCATCTGCTTTAAACAGTATTTGTGTCTTCAAGCTAAAGCATCAGAAATTTATATTAAATAAGCTCCTTGGCAAAATGTGCTTCTAAATGGCATTTTGTTGATCTTTTTATTGAAACCACAAGGTTTTTGATTACTAGGTCTTTGATCTCTTAGGATAGTTCTCATAGTGCAGTTCTAGCTTTGTGTCTTCTAAGGAAAGAGGTGTTTGAATTTCTCTCCTTCTTTCCAGGAACAGTTTGCTGAGTTAGCATACAATTCTGGTGGAAAACCCTGCTGATTTATGGAAAGAAATCAGTGGTTTATTATATACACTTTTTTCCACTAAAGTCACTTGACATCAATCAAAGAAAATCTCTGAAAAAAAATTTAACATTAGCAAGAAGAACAGTAGAGTAAAAGTGGACCAATTACTCACTCCCCATCACTCATATTATTAAAATAAGGGATCATGTATTTGTTTTATGCATTTAAATATGCATTTTTTAAAACTGTTGCTGTTGCACAAAACTGTTAGACACTTTCTAAATGGTTTTGTTTCTTTTATTGGAAGATCATAAAAAAAAGTGAAGATGTTACCATATAATGTACAATATCATAGTGGGAAGAGTGTAATATCAATGATTTGCATACAAGCATCATAAATAGAAGCATTCTGAGAGATGGGTCTATAATATCAGATAACAATAAAACAAACAATGTTTTTCAAGAAAACAATTTTCCCATTGTTCCCCAATGACCAGGTTCATTTCAGAACCTATGGTTTAACTGCTATCGGCTCAGGACTACAAGTGGTAACTCCTGAAAACAAATCTCTTGGCAAAGTACTCCTGTTTCCTTTCTAAATAAGCTGAAATTGATCCCAAATATAACCACTTTAAGACTGAAATATAAAATTTGCTTGACTTGACCTTTATACTTATAATGAAACAGAGTCATGAGAAAGAAATTTGATGTCTCCATCTACTTCAGCCTAAGAGGACCTAATAGATGTTGAGTCATCAACTAAATTTTGAACATGTTTTTTAAAGCCCACATAGGGTTTTAGAAAGAAATGGAGTTTCCATTTTTCAGGTTATAAATTCTATTTCTGTATTTAAAATCACTGGCTTTGGGATTGTTTTATTTTGGGGAGAAGGCTTTTTGAGTGAATGGATCTCACTTTGACATTATCCCTGTAAATAAATGAAGACAGGTTTCTACAGGGATACTTCTGATGTAGACAGTTACACATAAATGACAAAATAGCCTTGGGAAGCCTCTTAAACAATACCCTCATCAAGGCAAACACTAAGACCAAATCAGCAGCCACAGATGGCTGAAAGCTGTGTTTCTCTGCCTCAGACATGAGAGGCAATCCTCCTGTCTGTGTGGGATCCTCCTGCCTCTGCGAGATGCCAAGGTGAGGTGCATGACTCTGAGCAGTTCCTGCACTGCTCTGTGAAGGAGATTCTGGTGCCCTTCTTCATGCTAGGCGGGGACTTGGCCTACAAGGATTTCCTTCCCAGCTTGCAATATCTGTCAGTAAGCCACGAGTACAGACTTTGATGCAGGTGCCAGAGCTCCCTTTAGAACACATGGTCAGGGCTGCACACAGATTTCAAGCTCTTCATTAGACTTAGGAGTTGTGCATTAAGACTCCTGGCATACAGAGGTGTGTATTGATGGCCTCTTTCATCAGGGTTGTTGACCACACACTTGTGGCTAGTTTTCCAAAAGCTTTGAACACCAGCCTTCTTTGCTACCTTGGGTGCCACAGTCCTATTATTACAGGAGTATTATAAGAGTATCATAGCACTGAGAACAATTAATTCATGGTAACATGTTATTATATTGAGACTTCAGCAATGATAGATTCCAAGACTTATTTGAAGTATGGTATTCTAGATTCAGTTATACTTTTGGCCACATGGGGCTTCACTGGAATTATTTTGTATTTATTTAACTGTAACTGAAACCAGAATTTGTCCCCATGGTAATTGAATATTTCAGAGTTTTGAAAGGCTTGAGCTGTCATGAAGAGCTAAAATGTAAGGTGCGAATTTACAAACAAACAAAAAATAATGTGTGTGGGCAGAAGATATATTCCCTAGTCTGGAAAAATGTAAATTAGAGAAGAGAAATTCTGAGCAATTTCTTAATGGAAATGTCAGTGTAGCTGTATTCATGGCAGCAGAACCAGACACCAGTTCAAGAAGTAATCAAATAAAAAAAAAAAACCAAGACAGAAGAAGAAACTAAAACAGTAATACACAATGTGAGACAAGATTTCTCTTACGATCTGTGTGTCAACTCTGCTAAAGCCACTGCTCTGTTAAAGCCATAAACGTATATGTAAAACATACACCTTATCTATTGACAGACTAAAGATGTATTATTTCCATTAGCAGCTTAACTAAAGCACAAGACTGGAAGGGTCTGGAATATTAAAAATCCCTTTCTATAATTGCAGCAGCCATATAAAAAATGTTTTTCACAGTGTTGGAAAATATATTTCAGATGCCATCAACAAAAGTGCTCAAAGACCAAGACCAAAAGAGCAGGCTGAAGCTAAAGTACATTTAAAAGACTAAATGCTTTCCTGGTGCTCTGTGTTTTGCAATTACAGGAATTTGTCAAATACAACTCTCCAGAGAAAAACTCCCATGGGCTCAACTGCTCTGACTTGGGGGAATGAAAACCAGTCCTCCTGACTGCGAATGTGGCAGTGGGGTTTTCATCCAGTGTAATAGACTTTTCACTGTGTTAATGAAATGCTGATTGCCAGACAGTGAAATGAATGCATCTTAGTAACACAAGATCAATTTGACTTCCTTATTATAACAAAGGTAGCGTTCATTTTTCTCAATTAATCAGCCACATCATCAACACATCTTGGCTGCAGTCAACTAGTGATTATAAATTGACTCTGGGGTCACTTGGTCTCTACCTTCCAAAGGAAACATTTCAAATAATGTTCTCATTTTCCTGTGCGGTATTGGAAATCATGCCGTGCACTCATAAGCAGAGAGTAGACTTGATTTTCTTTGCAATTTAGCCAAGATCTGGAGTCTGTCCAACAGCAATTAAATCATGCCACCTTCTTTAAACTTCAACAGAGTGGGGCAATTTTCTCTTGTTGTGAAAGGGAATGTTTCTGTATAATTATTTGGTCAACAGGAAGATCAGACTGAACTTGCATATACTGATGATTTCTTATTCCAGACCATGTATTGTACCTGTAACAATGGTATGCAAATAGTTCTCATGGGTATAGAAACAGCTTTTTGTCTCTCTTTTCCTCCTCTCCTCCCTTTTCCTGTTCCTTAGTTGTAGGTGGAAGAAAACAGATTCTTTAGATTATAGCCCACTTTTTTATCTAGATTGATCAACGTTTTTATCTTCATTAGCAGCAGGTGAGAGAAAATACTTATATCCTCTTCCTAAACTTTTGGGTCTTTAACATTCACATCCTCTGGGCTCTTTCTGTGGACTTGGAAGGACCAGAAGCTATGCAGAAACAATTTGTAGGATGTCTGTGTGTAGGTTTAGATCACTGCAGAGTGTATAGAGGGAATAAAGTGCTTTAATTCACCTGCACGATGAGCAGGAGCACCCTACAGCAGAGGAATCTGGAAAACTGAGGGAAAAAAGCAGCAGTTGATGCAATGCTGCTTGTCAGACAAATTATAAACTTGTGTCTCCCACTGAGCATATGTGCCTACAGAGTGCAAGGGTTTCACTTCACCTTTCCTCCAATGTTCTGGACACCCACCAGCTCAGGAAACTGAAGGAAACCTTTCAGTAGCCAAAGTGGATGTCAGCATGATGTTGTCAAGTGTCTCAGAAAATAATGCTGTCAAGAGGAAGGCAGGGACAATGGCCTTCCAATACCCAGTATATTATGAACAACTTAAACCAAACTGGGCTATCTTTCCCATGAGCAGTTAAATTTGCCATGACTTTACAACTTAAGATCTCATTGTCTTACTATAGTTATCATTTTCTTTAATTTTTAACTTGATTTCCTTTTTTTTTTTCCTATTTTATTATTTAATTTGGAAGTCAGTTCTAGGGATAGCTGTTCAAGCTCGAAACTTGAGTGGTTTACACATCTTATAAAGCCAAGCTACAGACTAAGTCAGGAGTGAATCCCATCCAGTTAAAACAGATTGGTATTTTTCAATCTTTCATTTCATTGCACTTTGAAGAAAAAGCTAGCTTTTGTGTGTCTGTATTTCACAACTATGCATAACAGATATGGAGATCACAGCTTAACTCTCATTGCTTGAAAATTGCATCAGCAAGGTTGTTTAACTTAATCTCTGCTCCCTACTATGGGAAAAATCTCTGAATGCTTTCTGATAGTTTTTTCTTCTCTCTTATTCCTCACTGCTATCAGAGTTCATTTATATTCTCCCAGCTTACTCATAGCAGCCCTGACCAATTTAAGAAGCCTGCTGCCAATGTGCAGACTTCCCTAGAGTCTGCAACATCATAAAGGTAAGCAGTGAAGTTGCTAAGAGAAGCATCCCTGTCTCTTGCTTACACTTTTTTGTAAAGTAGATGAAGTGAACTAATAATATTAAGCTAAATGTGATTAATACGGTAATCACAGTTGTCATCTCAGAAGCATTCTATCAGCTCTCCTTCTGTTTCAGATAAGGGAGCTCTCTTCTCATTTTTTTCCATGCTTTGTCTTTCCAAAAGGAAAAATGTAAATAAATTTTGCAGAGTTTGGGTGTCCTTATTCAGTTTCAACCTGTCATAAAGGAATATTCTACCAGGTTACCCTCAAAGTACAGAACCTGTTGTTCAGGCTTGTGGATGCTGAAGGCTCGGTCGCTGAGAGATTTTCCAGCTTTCTGCCAGTGTCCGTGTGAAAGTCCTTGCTTTCACATGGATGCTGGCCGAAAACAGTTAGAGGGTTTTGTAAACCAATCCCCTTATCTTGCAGGTGCAAGATTGTTATTGTTACTGACTGAAGAAATATTTTGAAATGGGGGTTGTAGGGTTTAACCAATCATTCTAAGAGGTGGATGGTCAAGGACCAATAACCTTAGGCCGTTCAAGTGAACTAAGATACATAAACGAGTCTCTAAATTAATAAGTAATTCCACTTCTTCCTGGATCGAGTCTGTGTTGTTTTCTCGCCGTCCCCAGTACAACAGCGACACAGGCTTGTTTTTGTTGCAGTTGTTTTGTCGAGTGTGTCCATATAATCAATGGTAGCCCAACCAATAAATATCTCCATGTTAGCATAGTTAAGCTTAATTACAGAAAAAATTACAGGAAATACTGTATTTCTTGGTGCTCAGACTCTGGTTACTCACATCTGTATTTATGAGGCCCTTCCAGCCTGATTATAGGGGCCTGTATGTGGCCTATCTCCAGGAAAGCACTCAGGAACAGACTTACGGTTTAATGGGCATCTAATGTGCTGGCTTAAAAAAGTATTGGAGCTATACAATGCCATCATTTTTGGACAGAGTCTTTGTCAATGCCAGCAGAGATTTCTGCATCAGTCAGAGACCTATCCCTTGTGTTTGAAAGGACAGGTTTAGAGGATATAAGCTCTGCAAGCGGCAGCCTGTGATGGGTTTAGGAGAGTAACTGCTCTATTATGGATCACATTAAGAAACTTCTCACTTTGGTGAGGTTTTTTGCTTTCTTTTACCTGGATCTAATCTCATGGCAACTCACTTAATTACTAAGGAAATGGCTCATTGTATGGCCCATTACATGTGCTCACATACCTGGTGCAGCTCAGGGTAAACTTTATGCCAAGAAAACACTCAGACAAAATCAGATGTTAAACCACTGGACTCTGAAACAAAGCAGCAGTTTTCAGTGTGTCTCTACTTAGGGTATCACTGTGGGGAACAGAAAAGCTGGGTAAGAACCAGTCGTGGGAGCTGCCTGCAGTTGAAAGCATCTGAAGTAAATCAAACCGAAGCCAACCAGGTGCTCTACAAACAACTCCTCAGAACTGGTGTTGTGTAAGGGCACAGTCACTCTGGTACTTCACAGCCATGAACTTCAGAAAAGCTTTTAATAAAACAAAGGCATACTAGGCTTTTGCCCACAAGCTTCTAGACACTTAACTTTTGAAGAGAGCGCTAACAAAATCAACTCTAGGAGTAGAAAAAGAATAACAGCTTTCTGGCATTCACTTGTTCTGATGATAGTAACAAGTCCTCTGACCTTCCCAATAGAAAGGTCAAATGCTGAAAGGTACTGAGCACCTATAATTTTCACTACAATCAACCTCTGAATGTTACATACCTTCAAGGACTTGACAGAAAGAATTCCTACAGGAGATGGTATGGGAGGGTCTGGCTTTTGACATGCCAATCAGGAGAAGTTGGTGTTTTGAGGTAAAAGACCAACTGATTAGGAAAAAACACTTTTGATGGTTTCAATCTTTAATGTTACCACTGACTAGAGACCAGTATGTGCCTGATTTGCCCTGTGATGGGAGAAGAAATGTCTTGTGTCCTGTTAGGAACCTGACCAGCAAATGAATTCGTGTGAACAGACTCTGAAAAGAGTTGTCAGCATTTGTTCTTGGTTGGGAGGATCTTGTCTGTGTCAAGTAGCGTGGGCACTGGGGAAATATAAAGACTGAGGAAAAATATGTGGGGCACAGGAAACCCCGGCATGTTGTGAGACTGGAACAGGACTAAGTCCCTTTAATCTGACTGTATATGATATTCTAACCCCACAACAATGAGGCAAAGTACTGTAAATCCCATAAGAGGAGAAACTAGAAGGAAAGATATTTAGAAGTAAAGATGCAGTACAGGCCTGATACAGTAGTACTATGATTTCATCCTGCAAGGTGCATGAGAATTTGTAAAGGGTTTTGAGTCCTGATGGTTTTGAGGTTTCTGCAAGGTGAAAAGGAAAGTGATAGAAGTGTGAGGAGAATGGCCATTTGGGTTTAATTTGGGCAAAACCATTCTGTAAAGGCATAAAAACCAGTTTAAATGTAGCTGAGAAAAAATGGTTAAAGACATGCTGTCGTTCAAAATTCCAAGCAAAGAGATTAGAGATAAAAGCAAAGCTTGGGAAAAGGAATAAAAAGACAAGACTTAGAAGAAATTTTCCTTTATGTCCTACTTTTTAAAAGGATAGAAAAATTGCTATTTGATTAACTAATTGCCCTGTACTGCTGAATTGCTTTTCAGCATATAATCTTCAATTAAAAACAAGTTTGAAAAGTGTTAAGCTTGTAAGTTTCTGGTAAAACCCAATCGACATTAGTCACAATTCTCTTAATGGCTTCATAATTTTGTGGGTTTACTGAATAACCTGATATAGTTTCAGCAGAGACTTGTATTCCTTTTTGAAACAGGATTTAATTCTTGTGCTGAAGTCTGTGGATTGCCTCAGAAAACTGAAATCATTAAGATTTTCTTATTAGAGAAAATCTTGTAAAGGGAAATGCAAATACATGTTCATTAAATTGTTTGGCCAAGTAAAAGAGAATGTTATGTGAAAGCTGCTTGGAGACATTTTATATTTTCTGAGGTGCTAAATTTATCTACCTGCACTGGTATACATTGTTCTTCACCTGGAAATGTGCCTCTGGCAGCAATCGCCCCTCAAATACTGATTTTATTCAGGGGGAAGGGGTTAATTAATTTCTCCAGTGCTAAAGGCTGATATTAAATAAGTTTCCTGCATGTTAGAAATTCCATGCTGAAGGAACTTGGAGGGCAGTGCTTCAGCGGTCACACTGCCTTGACTCCTTGAGGAGAGCCAGCTGCAGACACAGAGCCACAGCTCTCTGTGTGAACAGAGGTTATTTGCATGACTGACAGTGACCTTTGGTGGTCCTGGTTGCTGTGTCCACGTTTTCCAAAGACAATACAGGACAAGAGGTATAAAGATGCAGCTTTTTGGAACTCTATTTCTTACAGACTATTAATTAAAACAAAACAAAACAAAAAAACTAGTGAGAGTAACACTTCTCATAGAAGGTGTATAGTTTAGTAATAAATAAATCACCAGATAAAGATAAATAGCAATAAAAAGGTTTCTTTGTATATGTTTTCCCTAAGCAAATCTGCTAGGGAAAGTGCACTGTCACTTGATTTTTCTTATCACAATATTTCCCATCCTTACCCTGTAACAGGAAGTCTCTCCAAGGGCTGGGAACATGAAATGGTTACACTTGTGTTAAATGGAAAAATAGGCACTAACTGATAAGGAAACTGGATTTTAACAGCTTTCAGCTGGCCTTCCTGGGTACAAGTGGAGTGATATGCTTCCACATCTCTGCCTGATGAAATCCACCTCCATATGTTAGGGAAGTGAAGCTCTGTGGTACATTCCATGGTTCTTGGGAAGGGCTACAACATGTCTGACATGTGGAACTCAAAACTGCTTATTTCTCTTGCTGAATACCTAAATCTCAGTAGCTGATCACAACTTTGCAGCCTATAATGTAAGAGAAATTTCTGGGCTCTTCAGCTGCATTAACACCAAAAACTCCCAACAGGTCTCAAACTGCATCTTTGTGCACCTTCATGCTTTTGAAAGTGCAGCGGGCTTAATATTCCTTTGGAAGCATTATCTCCGGCTTAAAATATCTCTAAATTGCGGTCAAATCTGCAGTGGGTTCTAGGTAGACCTGCGATCATCTTAAAATACTGTACTAAGATACTGGTACAATACTAGCTCTGCAAAACCTGCTGCATAAATAAATCAGTAGTCATCACATAATGAAGGACTGTAGTTACACTTGTAATGTAGTACCCAAGCTAGGATGCTTATTTTGTTAAAATCTGTGATAAGGTTATTGAAAGGCTGATGAGACTCAAGTACGGAGTTGCTCTTTGAATGCAAGCAAGGAGCGTTTCCATGTAAAAAAGTTCAAACAGTTGAGGGCTGGTGGATGCGTTATATCCTTCAAATGGAGTGGGCTAATTAATGCCCTTTTCTCTGCTTTCTACAGAGCTCTTGAAAGTAGAGGTATTTATTCTTAGATTCTTTAATTGAGCAGTGTCTTCAGCTACATCTCACACTTGAGTCTTTGCTCTCTCTGCTCATCTACCCAGCTAGAGACTCTGACATCAGGAAGTGGGAAAGCATACATTTCTCTGCAGGCATATTTGCCTGTTCTTTGGAATAGGTGCTGTGGGTGTGTCCTGTATTTCTAAGTCCCTTTTCTTGACACAGATATTTGTAAAGTCATTAGCTAAGCCACTGACACCTGTACTATTTATTCATCATCTCCTGTCCCACTTTTCCATTTAACTTCATGGCCTTGTGTTTACTCTGCTAAAGTGTGACATTTAACTATTTTTGCACATATTTTTGTTGATTTGTAATACCTTTGGGGGTATTCCCTCCGTCCTTCCCTTTTCATACCAGGTCAAAGGGATGCTTTTGGGCTTTGAGCGCTTCTGGTTTTTTCTTACAGCTTAAAAAGATAGTTTTTCACCCTGGCTCATGTTGTCCTTGCTTGCTGGATGGATCTTTGCGATCAGGATTCAACTTCTGGCTTTGCTGCAGGTCCTTTGATACCCTGTGCTTGTAAACTTCTCTGCTGCTATAAAAGAGAACCATTAAAGTTCCTCTCTTATCCCTCATCTTTTCTGGTTTTTGCCTTATAAAATTACTGTCTGCTCTGGGCAGAACAGCCTTCCTCCATTGTGTTCATACAGGTCCTCACATAGAATGGGAAACCAGTAAATCAATATAATTACCCTGAAAAGCATAGCTGAGAATATTCTCCTGAAGTTTCTTTCATTTTATTATTGGCACCCTCCTGCATTTGTCCAGGTTTGGTTCATTTTTTCTTAAAACCTGTGAATTTCAATAACGCTTTCTGCTCAGTAGATCCACTAAAGGCAGCATTTTGACAAAGATTTATTTCACAAAAATAATTTTCTGAAGAGAAGGTCTGTTTTACAGGATGAATTTTCTTATTCATTTGAGACAGTCCCGAGAGCTGCAGCAGACTACACAGGATTGCCTTTTGAAGCCCAATACTGTCAGGTCAGACATGACACTTTCAATAAGCCATTGGGAGTCAATTAAAAGTTTTATGTGTTCTGGCCTCTTTTAGCAGTGACAGCTCCCAAGTTCAGGTCAGGTCAGGTTTGCATCAGTCACACTGTGCTTTTTCTGTGCAAGATTCGCACAAGTATTCACAGGCCATTGCATTGACCTTTGTTAGCAAAACCTTCACACAGTTTACAGACCTTTTCAAAAGTGACAGAAACACAGTTGTCAGGACATTTTGAACTCCACTGTGCTTGTATAGTTCCTATTGCAAGACTCTATACCTTTGCTTGTTTAAACCCTGTGTGACTTGATGGCTGTTTTGTGAGAAATTACTTTTCCTGGTCTCCAAAGAAGATCTCTTCTGACAGAGATCTTGATTCATGATACGTAGAAGATTTGAGAAGATGCACCAGAAGACAAAAGAAGGAAGAATGATCTAAATCTTGTAAAAGAAAAAGATCGATTTAATCTTTCTTCTTCCCTCTTTTTCTAGTTCTCTATTACAAAAGGTAGAAATATCCATGCAGTTCCTCTTACAGAGCTCTGACTCTTCCTGCTGACTCTGTCTCCTATCTGGTACTTGATTTTCAAGGAAGCTGTAAGTTACTCTGATATTTTTGTCCCCCTACCATTAAAAATGTGGTTGACATAATCAACGTGGTGTGTAATTTGAGAGAAGTGAATGCAATGATTCCCACTCTCATTTTAAGCAGTGTTTGTTGTCTTGTGTCAGGACGAGGGCTGGTTTTCACAGCCAACCTCTGGTTTTGGCTACTTTAGGCAGGAGTAGAGGTGGCTCAAGAACAGAGGTAGCACAATGAGGAGGTGACACCATTTTGCCTTCCTCTTTCACTCCTGGGGACCAGAGTGAGGACCAGAGTCAAGACTGGGAGAACCTGTGAGCAAGCCAGAATTTCTCTATGCTCTGACAGGAGGACGGAGCCCAAAAATAGGTAAAGTCTCCCTTTTCTGAAAAACACAGAATCATCAGAAAGCCATCTTCTGCTTATAATTTGGGAAAGCATGATCTTCTGAAGAAAGGACTCAAAACAGGAAAAACATTTATTTCCCAGTAAAAGCTTTCTGACAGGCACTGAATTCAGAAAGCAAAACCTAGTGTAATATGGTCAAAAAAGCTGTCCTCTGTGTTGTTTGACTCTTCAGATGCATGAGTACACTGCAAGGAAAAGAGTTTAGGATTTTACCTCCCCTGAGCAAGACACTCATGAGGGCTTATAGACCTGGAAAAGCCATGTAGTCCTCTTCCTTAACAGAGTTTAAGTAACTCCAATAAATAGTACTCAGTCAATTGCAATTAAACTTTATGGGATCCAAGCCATAAACTGTAACTTTTCAGGGGAGTACTTGTCGTTTTTCTATCCGCTTTCACAATGTCATCTGCCAAATAACACCTAAAAACTTAATTCTGCCTATAGGCTAGAAGTAGAAATTTTCACCCCTTTGCTCCCAGTTTGTGGTGAGTTTGCTCCAAAATTCAATGCCGCTCATACCCAAGCCTTCTTGTCTGAATTAATTTAATATTAGGAAAAAACATACCTCAAACCTAAGAAATAGAGAGGACCTAGGTACTTATAAGTATCAAAATGCTTCATGTTTCACATTGATACCTTTAAAACTAATGAGTTTGCAAAGTGATAAGGCATTGTTGTATCTAAGGACCCTTAATGAAAAAAGAAAATGAAACCTCTCATTCCTGTTAACACATAATTACATGTTGGCCTTGGATGAACTGACTTCCATTTTAATTTCATTAATATGTTGATTGAGTCAGCTGTTAAAAATCCTCAATAAAAAACCTTCATCCAGTCATATGCTAGGCATTGCTAGTATACAGTAATGATTATTTTACTGAGAGGAATGGTAATATATTATAATTTCTGGTCATAAAGATATATAAGTATACAATATCTATAAAGGAATTTAATAGAATCATTTCTTGGCAAAATGAAATGTCTTTTTCAGCTCTTTCAGAAATGACTTTAGTTTTCCATCTGCAGAATATAAAAGACTGAGAAGAGTTCAGGAATATTTACTTTGCCAGCTTTCCAGAGGCAGAACTTCAGATGCTGGGACTGAAGCTGCAGTGTAAGACCTGTGAATTGTATCAGCAACAGTGCAGTAAAGACATCTCTTAATACAGCAGGCTATTTTTGAAAGTGTTTTTGATATTATACAACTTGGCATCTCAGTTAGTAATTTTGCAGAAATTCTGCATCACCAAAATTGCAGCTTTCTCTGCTTCCTCACGACCTCACAGTCCAGCACAGCAGGATGAAGCCTGGCAGCTTTAAAGGAGGAATGGGTTAGGACCAGCCAGAGTGTGCTTCTAAGACAGTCACTGAACCAGACCCATCTCAGGAGCAGGATGCTGATTCGTGCAGGAGGGAGCCTGATTCGTGCCTTACATGCAGTATGAGTAAACCAGCATATTTTATGAAGACAGTCTGAGTGATCCCCTCAATCTTAGTACTACCCATATACACCATTGACAGGGTTTGGTGTTTATTCTTCTCCACTACCCAAAGCTTTTCATTGTTTTATTTGGATATGGGGGTGTCTGTGTGTAGGCACATGGCATGACTGTGAATTGGTAGGGATTATAGAAGTCTTCAACAGCTTTCATGGTGATATTTTAAAATCCAGTATTTCAGAGCAATTCCACTTCCAGTACTGCAGATATGTTCATTCATGGGATGTTGGCATGAATTATTTTGTTTCTCCAGTCTCAGTGTTGCTTGCAATTTGTCCTAACTAATTTTCTTCTGTAGATGTTAAAAATTTGCTACTTATGCCTTTTTGATATGATTATATAAAATAAGTTAGAGCAACAAGTTTAGAATCATTCACTAGATATTTTGGACAGTTGATGAATGGGGTATACATTGAACCGAGCAAGGAACAGACTGAAAAGGGAAATGACCGTTAAAGGAAGGACAGATAAAGTGAGAAAGGCCTTATTTGATATTTTTACTAAAATTCTAGTCTGTGTGCACTAACAAAATATTCTGGTAAGAAAAATTGAGGTTTTATCAATAAGCAGACAATTGAAATACAGTACAGAAAAAAAAAAGCTCACTGTGAGATTTAGAATACTGAAAAGAAAGTCAGAATTGATCCCACAATGAAATCCGGTATTTGTAGATTACAATAACAGCCATGGAATAGACCCACATGTACTTTCAGATGTCATTTCAAGAAGAAGTAAGTACAAATGTCCCATGAATAAACAGGGAAGTTTCTTTCAATTTTTGCAGCATTGTGGCAAAATAATAATTCTTGATACTTTAAAATGGAATTTGATGGATCTACATAAGGGATTAGATGACATGATTCTAGATCTAGCATGGCATGTGGAAGACATTGAGTCAAGAGTATTCTCAAAATGTGGAGTTGTTTGTTAGATAGCTCCACCCCACTTTTCTTCAGACTTGGCTATGGTTAATGGTGTTTGTATGTGAGAGTAAAATCAATTAATGTGAGTGAGAATTACAGAAGAGAAGGTTTTGCTTTCAGATGTTTATACACTGCTGTGTCCCAATCTGTGATTCCCACGTAAAAAAATTTAATGCCAAGTAATATCCAGCCCTCTGGACAAAAATAGAGATCTGCTGGCTTTGGCTTTTGTAGCACTGAGATAGTCAGTCAAGCACTGTCTTGGCTGACAAGGTTAAACTATAGCAACAACACTGTGGACTTAAAACTATAGCAGAGATAGCAAAGTTAGTTTGTGAACTAAAGGTCACTATTTTAGGAAGGCACTGCATACTTTCACATTGTTACTGACTCATTTTCATTCCTTGGTATGGATTACTCATGTTTCTGTTAATACATTTGGGGGTGGTTTGCAATTGAGACTGTTTGGCTGCTGTCAGCTGGGATAGAGGTGCTTATTAACGTCGCTTTAAGGGTGAGTGGGTGTGCGCACATGTTTCAGAAACATCTCAGTCTTGAAACTGAATTTGGAGCTACGCATTTAAAGAACCTTATATTTATTTGTTTCAGCTGGATTCTTTCCAGTTATCTTATATTCAGGTGAACATCCATCAAAATAATCTTAAAGAGTTCTAAGCAATATGTTGTAAAACTCTTCATTGTTCAAAAGCAGCCCTCAAAATCATTGCTGCATAGCATGTCATGTATGTATACCCAAAGTGCTCGTGTTACTGGTGGAGATGTAATTGGTCCCTGAGCACATGGGAGAAAAAGCAATCATGCTGCTAGTGAATAGTTTTAAGAACTTTGAAAATGATTGATCTCTTGCATTGTTACTCCTAAAAAAAAGAGTTTTTGAATCAAAAAGCATTACAGCATACAGTAGAAAGAGATTGTCAGAGAACATTTTCCCATGTCTATAAAAATTGCCATAACAAGGCTTCTCTATTGAGTATTGATCAGGTATTACTTTCATTGTTGGCTCTTTAACAAGTTGCCTTGGTGTGGTGAAAGTGACTCTGAAGTGTAATATTTGTAACTTGGCTTTCTTGTGCTGAAGTCACTGTGTGCTTTTGCTAAATCTATGGATTCATTCTGCATGCATGGAGCAGGCAGGGTGAGCTGTAGTACTCACCAGAGCTCTTTGCAGTACAGATATCCACTTGCATGAAAGTATGGATCAGTCAGGATTAATTGAGGATGAGGATTTTGTGAGTCCTGGGAGGTGGTGAGCACAAAGAGAGTGTTAAAGGAATGACAAGGAACATTGTATCCTACATCAATTTGTAACATAATGATTTTCTAAATCATCTAAACCCCACAACATTGTGATTAGCTTAAATTTGCATTTAGAGTCATCAAAACCCCAGAGGAAATTATTTTAAATGCAGATGAAGTATCCACATTCATGTTTTAATATTGAAGTTATAAGTAAAAAAGTTGACATATAAATAGTTGTACTGTCTTGTTCAATCTCTCATAGTGTGTTCACAAAGCAGCATTGCAATCTAAAAGGTCCTTTTTTATGACAGGAAATATATTTAAATTTTTATTATTCTGCTTTGTGAAATAAAGCTAAGCTAGTCTGTTTATACAGTTAATGGGTTTGGGGTGTGATGCTCAGCCTAAAAATACCAGTTGTCCTTTATTTCGGTCTTTGAGAAACACATGAACCTCAGAAATAATCAGGCAAGAAAGAGAAAGCCAGAAGTTAATGGATGTTGTTTAGCTCTGTACTCTTGGAGAGAATTATTATACAGTAATCTGCTGTCCTCAGAGGGCAACTTGAGCCACCTTTTCCTGTACTCACTCTACCTACAGACCCAATGGGAAAACCATACAGATAGTGCATGTCAGCCTCTGGCTGCTGGAGGACGTACAAGCAATTGCTAAGCCATAACCTGGAAGGAGAATTAGTCTGAAAATATTTGTGTAATATATTTAATCTATTTCTGGCCAGCTGTGCTTACAGAATAGATTAACTGGGAAATTATATGCAAGGTGGGTTTTTTCCCTCACAAAATAAAAGCACAGAAAAATGGCGTAAAGTTATACTGTTCCTCACTGGCATTCAGGTAGCTTTAACAGCAGCAGCAAATTCTGCTTTGACTGTTTAATGCAGAAAACTTGGAAAACATTCTGCCACTTAAGTTTTATGGAACCGAGAGCAAGACTTGCTCTATTTTCTTATTTAGTTTTGCATTAACTTATCTCCTTCAAACTTGAGCCATTCAGCATTATCTGAGTGGCAAGGCCTTTTCAAAATCATCAGTATCGAGCTGCTTTCCAAGACAATATGGTTTTAATTTCTTAATGCATATTTTGGGCTTAGTGGAGCTGTTAGAATTTGTCTTTGTCTACCTGGTGAAGACAACCCATAATTTCTTTACTCCAAAATAGATCCTGACTTCTTGTGGCATTTTGCACATGGAACATCTCCCTACTATTAATGATATTTAAATAGTACGCGCTTTCTCACAGGAAGGGCTCACTGGGAGCACTAAAACTTTCTGAACATGCACGACTTTCTCTCCTCAGCATTGAAGTCCACCCACTCACAGAGTGGGAGCCTCATAACACAGGTAATTGGAGTGTCAAGTGCTGCAGAATTGGGAACAGGAATGCTTGTGTGAAGGTACTGGGACATGACAATGCCTTTGAGAGCTGGAGGAAGCAGCGGGACATCGCGATGTCACAGGACCTTTATGGAGAGCAGCAGTCGCACATCTTCCTCACAGAGCTGCTGTGTGGTCAAACACTTTGCATATTGGCTATGTAGATTTGGAGTTTGTCTGAACTAGACTCTCGTATTTTTCTATTATTTTTTCTTAATAGGGGAGAGGAAGGGAGTGTCTAACTGACAGGTCCTACTTCTGGGTAATAATTGTAGAATAGTTTGAGTTGGAAGGGACCTTTTAAAGGTCATCTGGTCCAAACTCCCTGCAATGACCATGGAATAAGTCCACATAAACAGTGTTTCCAACAGATCCCATTTGCTTGCTGTAAATTGACTGTTTCTGCAAAAGTGTGCTTTCCTTTTTTTTTTTTTAGTTTAGTAAGACGAGCAGATTTTTTTGCAGTCTGTTTCTCGTCTCCTACACACTATGTTCATTAACATTCATAAACATGAAATGCAACAGGCTCTTCATCAGTTTTCTCTTTTTGTATTTAATTTATTACTCCTACAGCAAACAAGCTGTAGGACTTCACCATGGTGCAAATATCACTTAGATACATTTATTTTTCATTCAAATAATCCAAAGATGTTGATGAGTACCTGAAATACTTGACAGAGAAGGAGGTCTTTTGGATCTTGTATTTACATCAGCTCCATATCTTGCTATGAGAGCAATGCATAAACACATCTAAGTATGTTGTAAAATAATGTAATCATTAAAGCATACGTTTGAAAGGAATAAATGGAACAAGAATAGAGAGCATTTTTACTTTTTATTGCATCAGTGCCCATTAGAGGTTAAGAGAAAAGCAGGATAATGTGCAGCTTTTCAATATTTCATATGCAGTTTTTACATTCAGGCAATTTTAAGGTCCTGGCTAACTGTAATTGGGGAAAAGTGTCACTGAGCTTTATTTTAAATGAACTTGATTGGATCTGGAGTAAGACACAGCTTTGTTTTATTTCAGTTTTTGCTTTTTATCACGTGGGCAGGGATTACTGAGCATATAGAAGATTCAGAAATTTTTTTGAATTCTGTGCAGTGACTCAGTTTGTGGTTTTGAATATGGCAATACCCAGAACAAGAGATTGACTCTGAGGATTGACATGTAATAATCTGGAAGGGATACCTCTGTAGCCCTATACGCTTTTTGTAAGGAGGTTCCCAACCTATACTGGGTTCACCAGAACCTTTCCATTTGAGCAATACTCACACGTCCTATGTTAATAATGAGTCTTTAATATTTTTTAGAATATTCCAGCTTACAGGTGTTCAGTTTTCCTGCAATATTGAATGTTATTTGCCATGTGTACTTTAGTGGTTCATACCTCTCTGAGACCCTTCTGTGGACAAGAAATACCTTGGATACCTCAAAGTATCCAAGTGCAGCAACCTACTGTCTTTCCAAAATTTTGCATAGACCTGAAAAGGGGCAATGAGTAAAGACTCTCTGTACCCTGGGGCCAGTTCTGTCCTCCCTTTGACAGCCTCCTAGCTAATGCAGGTTGTTCACTGGATGAAATGACAACTGTCTCTGCTGACATTTTTCTGAGGTTAAAAAAAGAAAAAGACAGAAAAAAGGAATTTTCTTTTGTGTACTCCTTTAAAAGAAAGCCTAGAAAATTATAATAAAATAGCAAACTTAAAATATGCTCATGCCCCCCTGAGCTATGATCCCATCTGATATATGACATAGGCACAGAACAGAAAACAATTATAATAATGGGACTCGCTGCAACTACTTTGACAGACAGGATTATTTGATCATACTATTTAAGGTTTTTGAAAGTCATCCCTTGCCTTTATTTGAGGGAGAGACCATAGTTAAAAGTCAGGGTGAGTGAGTGGTGCTGCTCATTGCTCATTGCAATTGGTGGACTGTCTTAAACTGAGTGTTTATCAACTAGATATCATCTGTAGAGATACATGGTCAAGCTGGACTCGAGGAATGAATCCTGAATAGGTCTCAATAGGGGGTTTTTTGTAGCTTCCTGTGCTGATAGAGATACTGAGCGATCAGAGAAGACTGTTTTTCAAGTGTGCTGTATCTGCAGAATATGGAAAGGCATAAATGGCAATAATTTTAATCTTAGTTGTTGGTTTACTGATTTCTGTTGGTTATAATTCTTTGCCTTATATTGTCTGAGGAAAGGAAGATTAAAGAAGCACTCAGCTGAGAGGGGTCTTCAAATTCTGTTAACTGTCGAGAAGTGCTGTTATTTACCTGATCAACCTAATCCATTTTATGGTATAAACAGTTTTGCAGATAAACATCTGCGCTGCTGTGGGTGGAGATATTTTACATGCACCGCTGTGCAACAGCGTGCCCACCTATTAACCCCTGCAACATGTATCCCCTGAGCAGAGCTTGTAACCACAGTGTCTTTGTGGAAGCCATTTTTCATTACTCTAAGTTATATAGACGATCCCTTATACCAGCAAGAAGTAACTGCAGAGGCTTAGCATGGTATAATCAGAAGCTTTATTATGCCAGTTGGAGGAATATTTTATATTAACACTGACAAGTTTCCTGAGAGTTTTCTGTGAAAAACAAAATGAGAACATGAATGTGATGCCAAATCTATCAGGTAAATGTTTTCCAGTACAAAGTCACCTTTCTAATATCTTATTCATATTAACATATCAGTTGTGGCTCCAGAAACTTCCTAGCAGTACCTCTTGCCTCAACAACAAAACACTGCTGTGAAAACAAATTTATACAGTAATTTGGGGATTTAAGACCTTACAATAATCTATGAAGATGTAACTAATTATTTAATACACCAACATTAAGACTGACAAATCTGTCAAAGTAGTGACTGAGTTTAATTACATATTCCTGTTATGTTTATGTTTCTTAAAAATAAAAAAATAGAATATTAACCATCGTTGCTTAATGCTCAGGTAAATTTAATCAATTTTTTATTTACTGAGAGGTGACCTCTCAACACTTAAGGTAGCTGTATCACTGATGGGAAACTAATTGTTTTTAGTAGGCCTCTATGGTGCAGCCATCCATCCCACTATTTGAATGATATCTTGTCACCAGAGGCAGCATCAGCATGGAAAGAAAGGTGTTCTGCCTGCATGACACTCATCTGGAGTGGCATTATTCAACACCTTGCATGCAGTGTGGGACGACGAAGGATTTGAAAAGATGTTCTCACAGCACCTTGTGGTAATGGAGCAGAAAGGAGTGAAATTATTTTTTTGAATCCTATATTTGCAAATGTGGGTGGAATGCTCTGAATAATTTTGGCTGAAATTAAGCCTTTGCTCAATTTCCTCCCCTGCCTGGGGGAAGTGAATCCACAGGTCCCTTGGGAATACTTCAGTCAGAAGGCTACCACTTCAACCGGGGTAGTATTCCCTCATGCCCTGGATTGCATATAATGACATTATGTCAATAATCAACAATTGGCTGGGGAAAAGCAGAATGGGAGTGAATCCACAGCCCAGAGATTAGGGCACTCATCTGAAAAACATTTATCCAATTTTTCTTTAAAACAGGCAGAGAAGGGAGTTGAACCAAGGGTTGCCTTTATCACCTGGCCTTGGAACTGAGGCACATCAGGTGACACCCAGACTTGTACTTGGAGGTTACCATGAAAGAATAACAGTGCATAACAGACAGTGCAAAATGGCTTTAGCATTGCTTCTAAAATTATTTCACAGAAGTGTTTGACTTGCAGGAAATAGTGTTATCTTAAAAAAACCAAATAACTCTTGCTACACCAAAGTTTGCTTCAAATATGTTATTATTAATAATTTTAGCATAGATTTCTGAAACCGTTCATGATGTTGAACCCTGTCTTAGATGTAAGTGCAACAGTGCCTGTTACAGGATTAGTTTTTGATTAGTTTAGATTAGACAACCTTTTTTTTCTGTAGTGAATAATATGCAACCACATTTAAAATGCATGGATCAACATATTATGGCTAAAAGGAATCCTGAAGATTTCCTGCTTTATCACATAGAACACCATAAAAATAAATTGGCTGTCCAGATGCTCAGATCAGGCCTATTTGAAAAGAAATAGTATAATTTTGATTTCCTTACTGCATAGATTGAAACCAAACTTGAATTTTATAGGTCATAAACGTCTGTGATGAATGATTTTTTTTTTCTTCAAAATGTAATTGAATAAAAATAATGCTTCTTGCAAAATCTTACTTCAAAAAGTATTTTTATATGCAATTTACCAGACAAAAGATGTAGTTATCTCTTCAGTTTTTACAGTGGCTTTCATAGTGTTGCAGGCTCCACAAGTTCAAAAATAATGAGTCGCATCTTAGTCTCCCTTACAAAGAGTAACTATTGTGCCATTTACTTGAAAATCATGACATGTAATTACCTGTTTGGATGGGTAGAAATTACTTCCTGGTTTTTTAAAATTTTCTAGGAAAGAGGTTGAACTCTAAAATATGTGCAAGAGAAGGCTCAAATGCAAACAGATGGACTGCCCTCTCTTTTGGCTCATTACAGGAGTTATTCCATGCATGGCATAGGGAATGGGGGACCAGACCTTTGACATCTGTCTGCCACCTCCATCAGTGCTGGCTGTGCTCACACTTGGCTGTATTCCTCTTCAGATGTATCCTCTTTTAGATCATTTATCAGCTGATCTTGTCATGCCTTATATATCAGAGTGAGCCCCCTAAATCCAAGGGCTCTTATATCAGGCCCTTTAACATCCTCCTCTCCAAGGAAGGGTCGGAGTCCCTCTACTCCCTATCCATCACACACCCTCCAGTCTCTTCACTACAGCTTTGAGGATCCACACCTTGACCACAACTTGGCTGCCCTGCAGACTGACAGTAATCTTCCTTCTGCTCATAGATTTGGGAGCCACAATTCTCATTTTTAGCATCTCTTCTCAAGATATCTTGCTACAGCATGTGGAACAATATTTCATTTGCTAGCATTTGTGAAGCATTAATGAATGGTCTGTCTGTGAAACGTCCTGGAACCTCTCACAGAAATCAGAGATGTTTGTTTCTCTTCCCCTGGTAGTGCTAAATTAAAAGCTCTTAAAAATTTAACACATTTATTGCAGGGCTGATTGCTTGAATAAAGTAGCTCTTACTCCTTTGAAGCAATCAACTGGCTTTCTAGGATTCTGCTCTAACTTTAGATTAAATATGGCCTGAACCAGTAAAGTTCCCTCATGCTGTGGTTAATTTTTTCTTGTGCTAAATGGGTAAAAAATAATCTTGTGTTACACTAAGGTTTAGCAAATAGATGTAGGATCGTTGATTTTATTGGAATTTTGCCTACTCAGGGACTTGGAGCTGACCCTGAGTTATGACCTGGTTTGTCATAGCAGTGAGGGGTTTGCTGGACCACAGAACATTGTCAGGATAAAGGAGTTAAATCTGGCTAAGGTGAGTCCTCGGTTGCTATACCTGAAGTAGGAAACAGACCCGTGTGTTCACATTTAACCTGCTAAATGACAGATTCACCCCGTGTGAAGCTGAAACAAAACTGAGTTCAGTGGATTTATCCAACTCCAACCTCGATGTCAGAGAAAATTACTTATCCCTTATATTGCCATTTTACTGGCTTTCTTTCTCAGATTTCTTGGTATTTTTTTGAGAGTCAGGTAGAAGAATGGCATCAGAGGCAGACAGATGAGGTGTTTTGTTTTAGTTTTTCTCCATAAAATCCTGTAGTGGTTTGTAGTGGAAGGGACCTTAAAGACCATCTAGTTCCAACAACCCTGTTACGGGCACGCACATCAAACACGAGACAAGGTTACTTAGGTCCATGTCCTACCTGGCCTTGAATAATTTTTGGTAGGAAGGGGAGGAACTTGTTTTCAGAAGAGAATGTGATAATGTGATAATCCCGATCCTGCTTTCAGCTTTTCTGATTTTTTTTTTTTTTTTTTGAGAAACCTATCTGAAATTGCATGAACCCAGGAGATTGTTACATCTGCTGGGAAATAATATTCTGGCACTTTCACCCCTCAAGTTTCCTATAAATCTCTGTGCCTTTGAGCTTAGATATTTTCTGGGTTTCCACTTAACACCATCTGATGTTTTCACCCCAATGGGAGGAAGATAAAAAACATAGTCTTCTCCATGACAGTCCTCTCCATAAGGCTTGACTTTATGGTTTTCTAAACCTCTCATTTGAAAAATAGGGGGCATTTGATACTTACCATCTGATTAATTGCCATCTTGTCAAATCAGGCTGAAAACTTGGTGCTTGAGTTGCAGGCACTTTGGTTTCTCATCAGGTACGGGATATATATGACTTTTTTAACAAAGAACATGAAGCTCTGTTGGCAAAGTGGTGAACTGAACATCTCTAAGGATTCATTTTTGCCATTCTCAGAAATAATTAGTTATCACTTTGACCTTAGCTTACTAAGCAGTAGGCTCACTGCAAAAGACCTAAAATCTCACTTCTGTGATCTCCTTTCATGTGTTGGTTTGGGGTTTTTTTAAGAATAGACTAATAATTCCAAGCCAAAACCTTGGTACTGTGAAATGGAATGGTAAAACTCAATTGATTTAAAGTCACTTAAATTGAGTTTTTGAGGGTTTTCAGCCAGACTTTTTGGCATCTTGTTTCTAGTTTGTCTTCTTGGACTTCCTAAATGCCTACTGTATTGGGTCTGACTGAGGTAAAGCTCACAGCCCTTACAGTGCTGTGCTTTGCATTGGTAGCTGGACGAGTGTTGATAACAGACCAGTGTTTTGGCTACTGCTGAGCAGCGCTGTCCCTCTGACATTCCTTCCCCCAACAAAAGGGGGGCGAGATCCTGGGAGGGGACACAGGCAGGCCTGCTGACCCAGATCAGCCAAAGGGGTATTCCATACCCTGTGATGTCAGCTCAAATATATAATCTAAGGAAGAGACAAGGAACTGTTACGCGTGCTGAAGCCCTTCTTCCCAGGAAGTGTCCGAACATCTCTGCTGATGGGAAGTAGAGACCGATTTTTTTTTCCCCTCTTTAGCTCTTGTGCTCACAGATCTCCGCTTGTTTCTTTCTTTTTGCTGTAATAAAACTGCCTTGTCTCACCCTGCTGGCTTTTTTCCTCCATCTTATTCTCTCCCCTGTCCCAGTGGGAAAGGGAGTGATAGAGTGACTGAGTGGGCACCTGGCACCCAGCCAGGGTCAACCCAAAACACCTACTAAAATTTGTAACTGCGGTGCAGATACCAGGATGGTAAATTGAAATCAAGCTTGCTTTTCTCAGTCTCTCTTTCAAAATGTTATTGACTAGAAATTGAAAACTAGTTTTCCCTGTTATCTTCCATGCCTGCTGGGTTCTATTCTGCAAGAGTCAAATGATGCAATTTGAAAAACACAGGCAAAATATAATGGGAAGCTGGCGTCCAATTCTAAGAAAAATAATCCTTAAAACATTTTACACTATTTACTCTGCTCTGATATTGAGGTGGAAGTTTATTTCCCCTTGCATCAGTTCCAGTGAAATGCTAAATGGTCTTGATGAATGAAAACTAGAAAAAAAAAAAAAAATGTTCAGCTCTAACAGCAGAGAATAAAATTATATAGAGGTGATAAGTCAAGAGCTTTTTGTTAGCTACTTATAAAAATTAAAATACTCATTTTGTCTAATCATAGCAGTGCAATATTATATTAATAATTTAATAATTAAACAAAGCCAAAATGCAGGTATTTGGAACATAAATCTTTTTCATAGTTATAATAAAATAAATATTTGAGTGATGCTGTCTTGCTTCTCGACTTTAGAACCATTCATTAACAAAAATAGGAAGTTTATAATTCTTAGGCATGTGTCAGGATGAGAAGTCAATACCAAATTTATAAACAGAGATTTAATATGGTTTGTTTTGAAGGTATTGTAGTGATGGCTTTCCCAACAGGAGACTACTGAGTGAAAATTCAATCTTGATATGAAAACCTCATATTTAGCAAAGTGACAATAAATATGTTCATAGATTTTTTCATAGAGCTGATGAAGGTAACTCATTCCTGAAGAGGTCTGAAATTAAAAAAAAGGTACAATAAGTTGGAATGAAGCCAGAGATATGTAATGGAAAGATTTCAGTGTAGAAGGTCTGGAAAAGCAAAAACACAACCTTCAGATTATTAAATGACAAGGAAAACTACACATCTAAAGCAACTGAACCTTAAAAGTAGTTGGCTGAGCTTAAAAGTAGTTGGCTCTGCCCCTTCCAGTTTCTGGATTTTTGGATCATCTGACATTTTATTGTTTCTCAAGTCCTGTTTCCCTCTAAACAGTGGCAGATCCCTTTGTAACACCAGCCTTTCAGTTCAGTGTGACAAAGAAATTCCTCCATTTCTACCTTCAGCAGACTTAATTCAAATTTTCGCCAATCTTAACAGGAAAAGGATCAGGTTTTGCACAGTCCCCACACAAGCATCATCCTCATTCTGGTTGTTCAGTGCAATGAGCTGATGGGAGTGTTCCCTCTCTTAGTCTTTTTTTTTTCCTTGGCTACCTTCCTTCCCTTCACTCATTCCCTTCAAATTACAAAACCTGTAAGTAAAATAACCCAAAACTTAAGTCTCAGCTTCCAGGCAGACTATGAAGGAGCAGCTAGCACAATACCAAATAAATAGCAGGAATCACAAAAAACTTGTTCCCATACCAGAAACTGTAAACTAAGTTTGGTTACCTGAGGACTAAAAACTTTGTCTGAATGCTGCAATGCAACTTAAAGATTCAATTAACTACTTCCATCATGCTGGTTTTGTACCACTAAAGTAAAACTTACTTCACAAAAAGAAAGTCACAATCAATACAAAAGTGCAATCTCCTACGGTTTGGTTAAGCATGTTACCAAGTTGGTCAGACTAATCAGAAAATTATGTCCCTAAATTCTTTGAAAGCAAGGCCAGCATTCTTCAGTAAGGACTGAAAGGTCCACTTGATTCTATTATGATATAAACATAAGCAGCGTTATCCTTCCCAGGGCTGCTTTCAGGACCTTTTTATGCTTGACCACACAGTTAAGTCCTGTTGAAATTAAGGTGTCCTTAGTCTCTTCTAGCTCCTGAACTCAAATGATCCAACTGTATCCTCTCACCCAGACTTAGGTTTTAAAGGTAACACTGTTACTAGAAATGCAGGTGTCAAGTTGCTTGATACCTTCCTGACTGTCCCAAAAGACCAAATATTTTAAGTTGAAGATTTCAAATGCTATCTAAACCAAATCATCTCACTGTTGCACATGCTAGAACCATGGGATGAAAGGAATGAGATTGTCATGGAACCCTAAAAGATGGTAGAAAGGGAAGTTTAATTTCAAATTACACTCTGACTTTCCTAAGATTTTGGTTTTTCAGAAATGTCAGAAGCATCACAGAGATCTTTACCTTGTGCTTTCAAATACTGTGGGGACCTCATTAATCATCCTGGGTATGTTAGACATTCAACCTCTTCCTGATCAGACACATTTTTTTTCCCTTACGACTCACCAAAGCCTGTAATCTACTATCTGATCTCAGGCTCTTTTATGAAGGAGATTGCCAGGTTTTCAACCCTGCTGTGTAAAGCTTCCCAGTTCTAATCTCAAATGTGATTTAGATAATTTGAATAGTTTTCCAAGCCTTGGGTGTTAGAAAAAATTTTTCAGTGTTAGAGTAATATGGATGAGATTCTGGTTTAATGGGCTTTTGTCTCTTAATAGGGGTCTAAAACTTGGCCGTGTAGCAGTGAGAAAAGTGTAGAAAGAAAATTGTTCCTCTGTATAAGCAGGTTAATACCTAAACCAGAAAGCAATATTTCCTAGTAGATGAGAAAATTACAGAGGAGGTAAAAGAGTGATGAGAAAACACGTGAAAGAGTATTTACCAGGCACCTTGTGATCAAACCCCTGTTCCCTTTCACTCCTGCTGCTCAAGCCCAGCAGCGGCTCCTGGCAATGTTTGTTGAAATCTCTTCTTGTGGAGAAAAGTTGCTCTTTATGCTCTTTTCACAATACACACAAGTTTGGATTTCTTCTCTTCGTACGTGCTTGCATGCCTCCCTAATAGAATGTGTTCAGTGCCATTTTATCATACAGAAGCCACTGCTTGTTTATCTTTTTCCTTCAAGCTGTCATCTGGGTGAATGACTGTGAAGGCTTAAGCGAAAGTAGCTCTTAGCAGCCTCCTGCGGTTACATGTTTGACATAAAAGGTCACAAGGAAGACATGATAGAAAACATTTATATCACTGTTTCCAAAAGCAATTAATTCAATATCTAAACTTTTTTCTAAGCAATGAGCACACATAGACTTTTACATACAGAGTTCAGTATGGTAATGTCCTTCTACCCAGAAATTCCAATCATTTCACTTCTTTGGAAAGCTTTAAAAATCCTGGACAAGCTCATCCCAAAGCCAGGTATAGTTCTCAATCTGTTCTCGTTTTTTTTTTCCCAGTGTATTTATGTGAGAGGTGCAACAGAAAGTTAACTCTGAGAATTTTTCTATCAACTGAATAGGACAGAGAAACTAGAATCTAAATTTTGTAGATGGTCATGGGGTTAACCATTATAAATCTCTCCTGAAGATCAAAAGGAAACTCCTTTATGATATTTCTCCTTTGACTCCATCTTTATTATGTGTATGTGCCATCACCTTGGTTTTATTGCTATTTTGTACGGATTTGGTGTACTTAGTATTGGAAACATGATTCCTTTTATCACATTACTAATGACTTGGAAAAATAATAAAGTCTGCTGCAAAGGCAATCTGTGTTAGAAAAAAATAACATGTTTTGAACATTGCAATAAGCTAGAATCTCCCTCAGTAAAGCATTTAGATCAGGTTTTTTGTCAGAGACGGTTCATAATGATTTTTGCTTTAAGCTCAGGAATGTAGTGGGTGTGTTCTTTAAGATCCTTTCCTTACTTCAGGTGACTTAAAAGATTGCTCCTCGGCTAAATTATGGAAAGTTGTAGCTGAACTGTGATCGAGGAACACACTGAAGCCCCCCTGAGGAGTGAGACAGTTTAAATTCTGTACACTCAGCAGAGCTAACTAATTTAAACAGTTTCAATTTTTATATTTTTACCTTCTTTTATGAAATGTTCCAAGACATTTATGAAAGGAAATTTTTATGATTGTGTTGTTTCTTCTTAAATGTATAATGTGAAGAACACCATTCCCACAGCTCCCATGGGAGGTAGAGGAGAAGGAGGGAAAAGCCTCTGACACAAAGGCTCTAAAGCAGGAGTAATTTACTTATGCCACCCACTGCTGCCCTTAGCCATGATGAGCCTTACACACACAGATTACTGTGGACAGTAAAGGCCATTATGATAATCTAGTCTGACTCTGCACAACATGGACCAAAGACCTTCACCAACCATTTCTGCATCATGGCTGTAACACGAGGCTGTAATCTGTCTTTTTAAAAACCACTCTAACTTAATTAGAAGAGCTATCACACCCCCTAATAAGTTGTGCTAACAGCTAGTTATCCTCTTTTAAAATTTGTGTATCCAAGTACATCAAGATCCAGTCTCTAAAATTTCAGTATCTATATTCTGCATTGAAGAGTCACAATTCTTCCACAATTAAGTTCTACTTGATGGTGATCTTAATCTTTTAACCTTCTTTTGAATAGGCTAAATAGACTGTTATTCATTATGCCCTCATGTTAAAACTAATTTTTCAAACCTCAGATCATTCTAGCTCTTTCTTTTCTCTTTGCCTTTTCTTTGAACTCCTGACCCAAGACAAGAGGAGGATTTTCAGACAATGGTCTCGTTTGAAGTCACCATTCCAACAAAAAATCAATCATTACATTCACCTCAGGAAACCCAACTGGTTATTGCACCGCTGCCTTAATGTCCAACAGCCTATAAATAAACTTATATTAAGCAAAGTGAGTTGAAGGTTAAAAATAACTGATATGATTAAACCTGTGTGTTAATTCTGGTGAATTTATCCTTCCGACACACAATATTCCTAGTACCAAGGAAAATGAATAATGAGTATGGTGCTCTGTAGTTGTGTATTGGCCATTCTAGATCATGTATATGGAACATAAATGCGTGATAGCTTGATCTTTAATCTACATTTCATAAAGTAGAGCCCCTACGATCAATTTACAAAGTAGATAATTTAGCTAATCCATGAAGGAACTTTATTTTCAAGCTGCTGTGATGCTACAATGTCCTGTGCTCACAGAAGAATGTATAATGCTGATGATGACTAGGACTTCTTTAAATGTCTCACCTGTGCTCCACGTTCTAATGCAGGTTATGTTCAAACTAACCACAGAGATCTCATCCAAACCAAAGTCCTGTAGCAAATATTTTTTAGCGTTTTGTAGCTTTTAACATTAGGATTATTACCCATCTACAGAACTACAACATATAAAACTTCTCATTCACTTGGAAATTAGGACATTTTCTTTGATAAAAGACCCAGGTTCTTCTTGTGTCTTCCTTAGTTACAGAACCTAAAGATTATCTAGAAGATAAGCTGTTACATTACTAGTGTTACTATCCCTTTTAATAACGTCAGTTTGAAAGGCATCAGATTTATCACATGGTGTTAGGAGGCCCCCACATTCACATCTGGTAGCTGTGGGAGCAGTTTAACAATATGGTGAGAGAAAGAAAGATATGCCTCCCAGATCCCACAGTGTTACAGGGGATGCAGAGAGATAAGCCCACACTAGTGATAACCACTCCTTAATGTCACATGCAGGAATTTCCTGAAGCAGCTCGGGTAAGCTCCAGTGTACCTCCTTCCATATTCTTCTCTTCCACTATCCACACTTTCCAGGTGCTTGTCATTTTTTTCAGATTATATTTTTATGACAACATCAAAAATTAGCAACTTGAGGCACAGCCTTAATGGGATAAACATTCCACAAACACACAGATGGCATTTCAGCCCTGAGACAGTTGGCAGGTCAGATAAAAGATGGGGAAAAGGAAATTGCTGTTTTGGAGTAAGTGCAGGGAATGGAGATACAGTTATCACTTAAAAAGATAATGAAGTGACAAGAAATGAACAGAGACCTCTTGATTTCCATTCAAACATAAGAAAATATTACTTTGCCTAGAAGTTAGATATGAGATTGTGGAATGAGTCCATCAACAAAGAAGTGTGGATTCAGAGAGGCTGGGGGTAGTGACAAAGCAAAACCACCTGTTTTGCTCTTTAGTAGACCATTTTCAGGTCTATTAATTAATCAGGTCTGATTAATTCCATGGGTTGGTGCTGGACAAAAGAATATTTTTACATTCCTAATTTTCAGAAATGATTAAAATACATTGCTTTGTATTTTCTAAAAAATATTTCAGTATAAAAGCACTATAGAAATGATGTATTCCAGAAGATGAAGGTTAGCAAGTGTCTTTTTGAGAGTCCGATGCTTGTCAAGCACCAGTATGCCACGGCCTTCCTAGAGAGAGTGTCCCGCAGAGAACAACTCTTCTAGGGGCGAGGCAAGCCCTCCTAGACAGTGGGTGATCTCAGCAAGCGCAGCAATTTCTCAGCTACAAGTGATTCCAGCTCTTGTGATTCAGCTCTTTGCAGGATCACCCGAGGCAAACTCGGGGACAGAGAGACAGGAGCCTCATATGGCAGTTCCACAGAGGCAGCTTTAACGGTCCAGCCACCCTGCGAAGGGGAGGCCAGGGACAAGAACTCCCTGCTCAGGGCAGACTCAGACCCCTTTTTCTGGGGAAGGCAGGGGGTGGGGAGAAACCAATTAGCCAACTGGATACAAGGTATTACCATAGGGGAACAAAGCATGCTGGGGTTGCTCGCAGTAACCCAGAAGTGAGTTGCTGGAGACAGTGTCCCTTTTTGCCCTCAGGCCTCTCTTCTCCAAGGGAGCACAGATGGCTCCTGTGCTAGAAGTTCACAGCCCTCTACAAGCAAGCTCATAGGCAACTGAAACGAGGAATTTATAATCCAAGATGTTGGGAAAGCTCAAAAAAAGGGTGCTACCAACCCTACTTGTAATATGATCAAAGGGAAAAAATCTACTAGAGATCAGAAGAGGAGTGTGTGTTCTTCAAAGATAAAATGCCTTGAAATTCAGAAGCTGGTTGTAAAAGTGATGGCAAGTAAATTGATCTAAAATATAATAGAGTGCACAAATGCTGGGAAAAAGTCTTCAGAATCAAAAAAGCCTAGTGACTCCTGTAGTTTGTCTCAGCTCCAAAAATACTCAAAGAAAATCTTTTAGAAGCACTTAGCACAGTGATTGTGTCATGGGTATGCCATGGACAGCTGCCAGACACCCACCCAGCCACTCTCTGATTCTCCCTCCTTAAGGAAAAAGCAGAGATCAGTCACCAATTACTATCATGGGGAAAAAAGATTAGACTTGAGAAAAAATAATGTAATTTAAATAGACTTGGACAGTGAGAAATAAAGACAAATGAAAGGAAATTTCTCCCCATCCCTTCTTTTTCCCAGGGTGAGGTTCACTCCTTCATTCCTGACTCCTCTAATTCCTCCTCTCAGAGAAGAATGGGCAAATGGGGCATGGAGACAGTCAGTCCATAGCAGTTCCTCTCTACAGCTGTTTCCTACTCACACTTTTCACCTGCTCCATGTGTCGGTTTTCCACAGACAGCAGCTTCCTTCAGGTAGTATTCACCTGCCCTGGTGTGGGGTTCTCCATGGGCTGCAGTGTGGATATCTGCTCTGACGTTATCCTCCATGTGCTGCAGGGGAGTCTCTGCTTTGGTCCTGGAGCACCTCCTCTCCCTCCTTCTCCACTGACCTGGGTGCATGCAGAGTTGTTTCTCACATTTCTCTCCTCACTTCCCTGTGTGGCATCTTGTCCTATCTTAAATACATTTTCCCAGAGGCACCAGGCTCATGGCTCAGGTGTGTCCTGCAGCAGTCTGCAGGGCCTGGCTGGAGCTGCCCATGTTCAGCACACGCCGCCCCAGCCTCTTCTAGCAGAGGCCAATCCTGCAGCTCCCCACTGCCAACACCTTGCTGCAGACACCCAGTGCTCCAGGTTTTTAGCAGCTCTGCAAGGAACCAAAAGAGTTCTGATCAAAAACTGAAGATTTTACTATGTGTATGATGCTTGAGTATAAAAATTCAAGGAATGAGTGACTGCTTCATTGTGAGCTATTGAATCCCTGGAGCATCTTAAATAGGATGCATGTGCTCTCCCTTGGCGTGAGTGTCCTCTGTCTGGCTGTCTTCCATCAGCTATAAAGCTGGATGCAGAAGTGGCCATTCACAAACTGCATGGGATCTGTAGTCTCGAAAGAAAGAGTAGACTTATGCTAGTGGAGGGATTTGCATGAAAATCTAGAGATTTCTTGTTTCTTTGTTCATCAGGCCCTTTATGCTCTGATGCATAGGGCTGAATATGGGGAGGAATTAGATAATTTCAGAACCTAGCCCCTAAAAAGTAACTTTTTTGTTTGAAAGTGGGTGTTACATTATGAGAATTACAAAGCAATGCAAAGGATCTTTATGTGATTGTTGGAATTTTGTAATCAAATTCCATTTCAGTGTGAATCACTTTTACTCACAGATCATCTGTCTCAGTGATCATATTCAAAGGCTCAACAAAAGGAACAAGAATGTCTGCCAGATGCCTCCAAACATTTGCTCAGTGCTCCTGGTGCGGTGGCTTGAACAAATCATTAGATCCCAGCTCACCCACTTCTGCTCTGTTCCTCTCACATGGTGGCATTGACCTTCACCTCTGAGATGACCTGATTAACGAGCTTAGAGAGATGCTGAGGATGCTGTAGAGAGATGTAAGGTTGCATTGTACAGGCTTTGCACAGTACATGTGCAGGGTGGGGCATATTCTGGGGGGTGAAATACCTGCAGCACAGTGACATTATTTCATTGTTTATGTCATTGCAGTTTGTGTTTCAAGCATGCAAAAGGGCAGGCCCCTGATGTAGGATACCTACATTGGATCCTGGATTCTTCTGGGTTTTTTTGTTTTGGTATGGGTTTTTTTCCTAAGTTTGAAATCTTGTTTATGTATTAGACTAGATTGTAACTCTTGCAACTTTTCCATATCATCGGGCCAGCTTCCAATCCAAAAGAGAAAAACAATGAATCAGATTTCTTAGATGAACCTGGGTGTTTATGTGAAATGTTTACCAGTCCTTGTTATTTGGACAGCAGAAATCATTGCTTTGCTTGCCTGCTGGGAGGAACAAAGAGAAATTGGTTTAATTTGGAAGAGAGGAGGTTCTGCCTGGATGTTAGGAAAAACTTCGTAGCTGATATGAGGGCAAGAGCCCAACTCAGGGCAGTGTGTCATTGAGGGCTTTCAAGAAGAGGCTGGGCAGGGCAGCAGGTGCAAGGGCTGCTACACCAGACCAAGGATGTGGCCTCAACAGTCTTTTGAAGTTTTTGTCTTTGGTTTTATGGTTTACCCTGTGCAAACCATAAATAACTAGTGTTTAATCCTAAAGTCCACAGAAAGACTTTTTTTTTCCCCTGGTTAAATATTTCAGAAAAAAAACCCCAACAAAATTAACCCTCCAAACCAAACTCAGTTCAATGAAAGAACAGCACTGATTTTGCTGAGTAGTTCAGTCTGGGCTCTCACATATCTTGGGCTAGCTCCGTGACTTTTGAGCTGAGAAAGGCTATTCTTCACACAGATCTAAAGGAGGAGCCTCTCTACAGTATGCCAGGCTTTAAGGACTGCTTGTTAGACAGAAATACTTGTGATGGTACCTGGTGCTGTGATACCAAGTTGCAGGTGGAGCTGCGAGTTTAACTTTTTCCCTCCTCCTCTGCAATGTCCTAATTTTTTTCAGTCCCTCTTGCAGCACTTTTGTGCCTACCTTCAGGATCTGAATTTCAGTGTTACAAATCCTCAAAATCATTACAACATTAAGAATTCCATCTAGGTACACCTATTGTGAATAGGAAGGTAGGGGGCAGAAGCCAGTGATGTGCTTCTGCCCCCTACATTTCTCTGTAATGGGATTTTCTTTCAGATGACTGCAGAACATCTATTTAACTAATTGATGAAGCAAGACAATTCAGTGGCAAAGCCAACTGTTATGTATAATCAAGGAAAACTGAGAACTTTTTCTTCCAAGCAGATCTGGCGATTTTCAAACCAATCTTGTTAATCAAACAAAACCAAGTGTGGGAGCTAAAAATAGAGCTGTAAACTTAAATGTATTTTGTTCTGATAAAAAAATTGTTTCACTTTTCTTTCTCCCAGAGGAATTTTAAGCAGACTATAAGAGAAGCTGAATTAGAGAAGGTTGCAAGGTTCTGCACAAATGTGAATTAGAAACTTCTTCTATAACAAGGATAAGTTTTGAAACAATTAGCAAAAAAATGTACACTTTGAAAACCATTAAAATATACAATATGATAGCAAAAAATGTTTGTTAAAGTGGATTACTTTATGTTTAGAACTGTGTGAACTAGACACAGGAAAGACCCTATTGCTATTTATGTTTAATGTCATAGAAACAAGAGGCTTCCATATAATTGGGCCGTCATTGTTAGGCATGGTACAAGTGAAAAATAAGTCTTTGCTGAGGAAGAAAAAAGGATAGAAAGAGATTTAAGAATATGTATTCACACCCATATGGATAGAGTAAGGTGATTAGAGTAACTGCCTGAAATATATCAACACAAAGAGGCTTTTGCAGTATTTGAAAGGACATTTCAGACATCTTGAGTGTGTCCCTCCATGTGGGACTGTCTGTAAAAGGGCAGCCTCTAAAAGCCAGATTTATGGAATGACATGAGGAATACTTTACTTTCTGCTAGCAAATAACTGGAGATCATTGCTGAGGCCTGACTCATCCTCCTGTTAACAAGGGGCAGCTTTGTAGGCTTCTGGGGAATAATGCTTTGTGAAAGGTGCAATGGGGAATAAAAGGTCCCGGGCTAGTAACACCTGAGTTTATCAGATGTTTAACTCCACTGATTCTCAAATACAGCCAATAAACCAGACCCTCACTCTCCTCTCTGAGGAGTCTAATTTTTCTATCAGAATGCATCTGATTTGATATATCAGAGAAAGGTAAGCATAAGTGTCACTAGTGACTGAATTTGGTTTGTATGTTACTGTATCTTTTTCATTAATTTCGGTTTAGAACAAGAAAGATTAGGCCTTTTTGCAATATTTGCTTTTGTATGCTACAGTATGAATACAGGAGACCTGACTTTGTCCTGAATGCTTACACAGATGTGCACAAAAGGAAAGGTTTTACTTCTTGGAGTGTAAATGCTTGCAAGAGGAGGCAAGAACATAAGGCTTAGAACAATGAGCAATCTGGATGCCGACCATACCCGATGCCAACTGCCTTTATGAGCATTATCAAATCAAAGGGAAAATGTGCTAAAGGGAATAAGGATGATTCAACTCACGGAAAACTGAGGGCAGCATAATGCATACTTTGATCCTATGGCAACTGAATTATTTAGATTGAGGATTGGGAAATGATCTGTTTGCATAATTTCACTAACAATCTCAAAACCAAAGAGCATTTAATTTCCTTATTTCTCTACCTCAGTCAAGGAATGAAAACTAACAGCAGGACAATAAAGAAAAATTTTTTATTATTATTATTCAGTAAGGATTCTTTAAATGTACACAGCTAAGCCTGTTCTGGAGAAAGAGAGCAAAATATAGGGATGGAACTGGTATTAGAGGTTAATACTCCCTGTGATACAGAGGGAGTATTTATTAAAGCAGTAGCAGAATGACTCCTTCACAAAGACCCTCTTGGACATGCCATCAGATATTGGTGAAATCCTGTGTGTGCACAATCTGTTTGGACAAACAAGTTTTGCTTGTGAAGGCTCTTCCACAAGCATTTGCAGATGTCAGGTTTCATGTCCTCTGCCTGTAAGACCTGAAAGCAGCATGAGGCTGAGGCCCCTCAGCAAACATGCTTGTGTGATCTCACCTAATATATGCAAGAATTAATACATTGTGAGATTTTTTTGCTTATCCTCCTTGCAAGACTTTCACATGAAAGTTCCCCAAGCAACTGTGCTTCTTTTTATTCTCTGCTACAACCTGGCCGGAGACACAAGGGTGGTTTGCTGAGACTCACAAAATGGCCATTCCTCATTCTTGCTTTAGAGCAAATTAAATTCAGCCAAAACTGTGTCCACAGCCATTACTCTCACAAAAGCATATGGGAATAGGTTAATATCTCCCTTCTCCCACCTGCTTTTCAGAGCTGTGGAAGGTTTTCCTTCCCGTTCTCAAGGCGAGTTGTTGCCTGGGCAGACAGTTGTGCTGTCAGCTCTGCGCCTGTGTGTGCCTCTAGCTTAGTTTAGTCAAAACTGTTGCCCATCAAAACTTTTGTGATTTTCTTCCTGCTTCAGACTGAGCATTAGAGAATCCATGCCTGAAGCTCAGGTCTTCCCTTTCTTTCAGTGAATGCTGTAAGTCTTAAGTTGCTGTCTTACACTTTGGGCAAAATGATACTTAAGTTATTCTCTGTATGGAGGAAGAGTTTCCACCTGTGAACAAGAGTGGCTCTCCTCTGTTAGATGATCTTGCAGATTGTGGTTAGAGGAAAGCCCTGAGAAGTATGTTTCAGATTTCTTCTGCACAGAAATCGAGTAACAAACAAAAAAGCATAAATTCTACTCCTAATTTACCTTTCCTGTAAATACCAAGGAGACATAGGTGTCCTCCTGAAGCTCAATTAGCTGCCCAATACCTGGAGAATATACCTTCCTACCCCATCCATCCTCCCAGGATTTTTCCAGCAGCATTGTGGTTAGCATGCATTTTCTTGCAGATGCTCATTCATACTCTGCCACTCACACTGCATGAGCTTTCTGCCCTCATATAATATAATGTATACGGGAGAAAATGTTGGTGAATCACTACAGTTCAGCACAGAGAATAAATCTGTGACAGGCAACTCTGTTCCAAGAGGTAGTTGTATGAGTGAGGCCACCTGGCTATATCTGTGAGTGTTGCCACTGTATCATATAATATTTTCTTGTTTTAAAGTTTAAATCCATACCTCTGTTTGTCCATAGGATTATTTTGCTTACAGCCTTACATCTAGAGTGTGACTGAAGGATTTTCTGACATAACATATATGTCAGCATAAAAATATTATTACCAGACCATTTTAGACACACCAGAAGTGTATCTTTAACTGAGTCTTGCTTAGTGTCCTGGGAATACTTCTTATGTGGGATTATGCACTCCTGAGCTAGCAGGGAACATACGTGCAAGGGCACATGATATAAATAAAGCTCTGATGCAAAAAGGTTCAGAATAGAGCTCTTAACAGAGATGTTTCCTACAGGCAGCCCTTGGCATTGGCTTTGTTCACAAAGGTGCCATGATCTTACAGAAAAAGAATTTAGCTTCTAAGCACTTGATGTGTTTAGAAATGCAAATATCTTTGTCCCTGGCATTTGTGATGGCTTGTCAGATTTAGGTTGCTGTAAGTGTGTGAAAAAATACTCAGAAAAATGACCTCCTTTTGCTTTTCTTAATACAGTATCCCAAAATTATCTCTCCTGTTCTAGTTTCTACTTCCTTTTGAGTCAAGCCCAATTACCCCTGCAGCTTTCCAGCTGAATGAACAATATTTCAGGGGACTGCTCACCTATGTACACTGAAGCACAAATGCACAAACTGCTTGTCTATCAATCAACAGATAACTTTAATAACTATGGTACACAAAGAAATTCTGTAATCATGAAACAGGCTATGTCTAAATCTACTCTGAACCCTCTTCATGCCCTCTCAACCCTCAGAAAACTAAAGCAGATTTTGACTCACTTGTTGGGAAGGGGGTAATTTTGGCTTCAGTAAATCCTTCAGTGCTATTTGTTAAATGTTAAAACATTATCTCTCGGAACCTCTCTGACTAGGAAAGCAGGTAGGATTACAAACTCTTACTTCTTTAATTGTCACCAGTTACTCAAGTGTTTTTTTACAATGACATAGTTGACACCAAACCTATTCCTACCAGCATTAGTACAACATGCCCCAGCATAAGGAGAAATGTCCTTGAAGTTGTCCAGTTCATTAATTATGATTACGATCATGTTTGCCGCTTGCTGTGGATCATGGTATGGAGATTCCTGAGGGGCTACTGATATCCAGTGTCCCAGGCCACCATCTTTTTGTCATTTTGTCCCTTTTCACCAACTGGCCAGATGAGCAGACATCTTTTAATACAATTGTTGTGGCAGGTAAACTGAAGGCTCTGCAGGGTCCCTCCCCAGTGCCTGCTTTTTCCTGTGCTCAGAGATGACACAAAGCAACGTGGCCTTTTTCAGCCAGGCTAAGGAGCCTGTCTCCTTCTAAAGGCTTTGCTTTGTGAGCCCAGGCCATGAACCTCTTTCAAGTAGCTCTCCTACTGAGGAGCTTAGGGGAGAAGTGATGGATGCTGTGGCTTGTGAGGTTGTTATCGGTGTTTGGCCAGGGCATTGATGTTGGTTATTTTCATCAAGTTTTTGGAAGCTATCAGAGAAAAAGAAATTTAATATACTGCAGTGAGAGTGGAATTTCTTAGGTGAAATTTGTTACCAGTGTAACTCCATAGAAATATATCAGCATGGAATTTGGCCCAAAGCCTTTTTTGAATACAAGAGTCTTCAGAAGCTTTTGGTAACAAAGACAGTTAAAGAGGCTAATTAAATAATAGCTGTCCTAAAGTCAACTGGAAATTGCCTTTGATATGGCAATTCATCTGTGCCAATAAGTAAAGCCTACTGGGGAGAAGGTGAAATAAAAAGAAATAAAAGTGTCATGGTTACTAGCAGACAAGTAGATAAAATTCAATAACTTAGCTTGAAACACACATTCATTATTACAAATAAAGCTTAACTTCTCCCTCTCAGTTCTGGAATGGATTCTGTCCTACACATCCTGCCCTGATAAGAAAACTCTTGTTATTCCTTTTGGACTTCTCCCCTATACCTAATACGTTATCATTACAGCTTGAAATCTCATATCCGTATACCAAGAAATAGCTTCCATATCTATCAGAGTGAGATGAAAGTATCTGGATCAGGTACTAAATGTATACACTTTATCTGAGCAATATAATACTCACTATTCACTATACAGAACACAGTAAATCAATAATGCCAATTCTGTAGAAGTTTCTAAACCAACTTTCTGAATCTGCCCTCTTGAATGTTTTCTGTTCATCATCTAGCTCTGAATTTTGTGCCCTGAAACAATTGCTGTAGTATTATGTAACAGGCATTCCCTCTTGAAGTTAATAAAAAAATGCCTCGCTAGGAGTTACTGCCAAAAATTCTTTTGAAAAATGACATTCTCTTCTTAATAATGATCTTCTCAGCTGCATTTTAGAAGCTAACAGTATAAGCAATCTGTGTTGCAGTAATAATGATCTATTATTTTTTATGCCTCCTTTTTAGTAAAATACTTTCACCCATGCATATGATTAAAAAGTCATCTTGCTGATCAGTTGGCTTTAGAGCTGTCACAAATTTTTCATCAAGCAACGTACAGTAGATGAGCCTGAACAGTTTATACTGATTGAATGATAGTAAATGCTTTATTGATTGGACATATTATGAAAACACTAAGTATTGATGGCAGGGACAGAATAATAAAGATATTGTTTACTGACAACAAAAGATTTCCTGAAACAATTTTCAAAAGCTGTTAAACCATAACAATAGAAATTGGCTATAATCCAAGCAAAGAGATTCAACATAGTGCTTTTTGCTTGGGATCTGATACAAGATTTTCCAAACCCAAAGTTACACCTTTAGTGTCTGAAGTTACATTTTTTAGTCCAGACTGAAGTTACCTAAATTCTAACCTTGAGTTTTTGCCCTGATGATGGAGGACCTCTTTCTAAAAAAATCACTGCTTATCATCTGATCATCTGCTCATAAACTGCTGTGTTGTAGCCCTGTGCTTGCGTAGTCTGCCCTGTGAGCACTGTGGTCTGTCAAGTTAACCTTGGGGAAATCCAGACTCTGACAAAAGCATTACAAAATTTACTCTTAGTCAAGATTAAAACCAAGGGTAGAAAAATGCCTATCAGGTACTCACGTTATCACCTCTGAGCTCAAATGGAAAACAAGGGTTTCTAGTCTAGAAACCCTGATACCTCATAAAAAAAAAAAATCTGACTACAAGTGACTTATTAGAAATTTTCATTCCAATCTTCCTACTGTTTGCCTTGTTTGGATTTTAAGAACTTTTTCAAGAAAAAACACTGTGAGATTCTTAAATTTTGCGGGTATGGATCTTTATTTTCTCCATACTTCTGTAGTCAAATAGGAAAAAAAAATAGAAGTGGGAAGGAAGGTGCAAAGGAATAAAATATAGAGAAAGGAGCTTTAAGCCCTGTGGTTTGGGAGAGTTTTTCCCAATACTGATTTTTTTCCCCACTTAGTAAAACAAAAAAAAAGGAAATACTACAGTGGTAAAAAGCATTGTCAAAATGGGAAAATAATGCTGAAAACTAGCTCCAGTTCTCCTGGTAGGCAGCCAGTGGTACAAAAAAGAGTTCCACATTTGTTAATTAGTTCTTTTCATCAAAATGTCTGTGAAAACTGACTATAATGTGTGGGGTGGCATAGAGGAAAATCGTCCCCATTTTCTAGCATTATAGATATATGTAAATGAAACGTTGCTATGAGAATAAACACATCATAACCTGGGGAGACACAGCATAAAAATCTCTATAAAAACAGGAGTGAAAGACTCTCATCCTCTTCAGTGATAGCTTGTTTCCTTCCTTTCCCTCCTGATCTGATGGTCCTTCTAGTAACACCTCCACCCACTTCTCAAAGCTGCTCACAATATCCAGGGTTTCAGTGGAAGTTTGTCTCCCCTCCCAAGGGATTTCCTTCCTTCGTCATGTCAGGCAGGATCAGCAGCTGGCCTGGCTCAGAGCTTTAGCTGGATTCAACTGAGCAGCCCACTCAGTTCAGTTCCTGCCCTTCGCTGTTCTTGCAAACTGCTGCTACCTATGACACGAGTCTGTGTGCTCTCTTCCACAAAACCCTCTATCAGCTCTGTCTGACAGCTCTCAGAGCAGAGGAGGCATCAGCTATCGAGGCAGCTGAACACAGTAGGTGCGTAAAAATAAACTCCACCTTTAGAAGGTAAGAGATCTTTGCCTTTCCCTTCTGCGAGCCCCAGAATTCCCTGCAATGATGGATCAGTTCTAGAGGAACCATGGATAATTGGCCCAGACAAAATGAATGCTCTTTGACAGCACATCTCCATTTCATGAATGTATGATACTCTCTGCCCTACAGTCTCTGAACAGGATTTGCTGATCAATACCATAAGGCTCTGTTGCAGCAAAAGTGGAGCTGTAAATTCTTCAGTACTTCTCTACCTAATTTGCAAGAACCAGTAATACAAGAATTGTGCTTTGTGGTTACATATGGTGAACCTGTTTGTTTCTACTAGACTATTGCAATCATAGCTTCAGCAAAACCATATTAGAGTTTTAAGAGCCCAGTTGACCTAAACACTAATTTTCTCAGTACCTTGGGGGTTGAAATGTCACCTACTGTTTTCCTGCACAGAACTGAAGCTTTTCTGAAAAAAATAGAGGAGAACTCAAATAATCAGCACGGGATAATTTCATCAGTGATTAAATGATGTCTATTTTACGGGCTGGTTTCTTCTAGGCCCCATTTGAAAGGTGAGGTTGATGGACCAGCAGCCACCTGTAGCTGGTGCACACTGAAGAACCAGTATTCTCTGTATTTTTGTTACATATTACTCAAATTTATCCCCAGATATACTTACCTAAAGAAAGAATTGTTTTACAGTGTTTCAGGCCTCTGAATCTAAAAGATAATAAGGCAGCAGCATCTCTTTTACTTTGGGGAGGTGCAGTTGTGAGTGATAGGAGTGAGCCTGCTTGTGTTCCTGAGCTCTAACACCAGTTAATTCAATTGCAATGCAGGACTTGTCTATGTGAAATGAACAGGAGTCTGTAAATGCCAGCTCACAGTCATTTTGCTGCTTTATTTCCTTTCACTCACCACACTTTTACAGGAGGTTTGTGAAACGGGCAAGAAAGATAAGAAACATGAAGGAAGAAAAAGAGAAAGGGGCATTCATTAAAAAAAGTAAAATGGTAATTAATGGGTATTAAAGAGAAGCAGTTGGGGGCCTATAAACCCAATATCCCATCATTAAGGAAGGCAATTCAGTTACAGAGAGTGCACAGGCAATTACATTCTTGCCAAGGGACCCTGAGGCTATTCATGGAAATATTTACCTGACACTGTGTGTGTTTGCTCCTTAGAAAAGACTAAAAATAGAACTTAAACACAAAATTAAACTTTTAAAAGGACATGACAAATTTATGTATACATTAAATCAATCTAAGGGGACAATTGACACTTCTAACAATACCAAATAAAAACATATTGTTATCCTGAACTGTACTTTATTTTTCCACAGCATAATTACTGAAGTGTATGAGTTGAATATTCAGCTAATATATAAAGAAAGCACTCATCATTTGTTTTGACCATCAAAGGTTTAAAAATAGCTTATTTCTGATATTTTAATCTTGAGACATATGTAGTTCTTGTTGTAGGATGTGCAATTGCTTGGGAAATATTTATTAAAAAAACTTCAAAGAACAGAAACAGAGCACACTGATTTAGAGGCCTCATGAGTGCAGTTTTCTGGATATACGTAGAGAAAATGTTGACATTTATCATTCCAGAGGGTTTTTTCACATTCAGACAATTTGTCATTATTTGTATCCTGAGCAGGAATCAGCTTCTAAGCATTGCACATAAGAAACCCCAAAACAGGACCTGTTTTAGAAACATCAAAGTCTCAACGTATGGACTGTTCCCAGAATCTCAGCTCCTGCAGAGATTAATACCTCCTTCCCAACACTGTACCACAGACTGTGAGAGGTTTCTGCACAGCATGTTTACAAATAATAGGAACTTAAGATAAGCAATAAAATATAATGCAAAAGATTTCATCTAGAAATGGTTCTGGCCCTTAGCTAAAATCATAGCATCATTTATGTTGGAAAAGACCCTTAAGATTGAGTCCAGTCATTAACTCAGCATTGCTGAGTCCACCACTAGAGCATATCCCTAAGTGCCACATCTACACATCTTTTAAGTTCCTCCAAGGTGGTGACTCAGCCGCTTCCCCGGGCAGGCTGTTCCAATGCTTGATAACCCTTTAGGTGAAGAAATTTTTCTGAAAAGTCAATCTAAACCTCCCTTGGTGCAACTTGAGGACATCTGCCCTTGTCCTTTCACTTGTTACCTGGGAAAAGAGATTGACACATCCCCTGAAAAATGGTCAGTTCTGTAATATCTTCTGTAGGTACATCAAATAGCAAACTCGAAATTTTTAGAGGTACTTCAGTGGAGTTAGATATAAAAGTAAACATTGATGATGCATACTGCAACCGTCACCACATCAAGTTATTTAAAACAAAGCCAGAGGACAGATGAACTCCTTAGTACGTGGTACCTCAGTGACTATCTTCAAGATTTTATTACATAATGATCTAGGATCTTAATTATATGATGATCTAGGACTTCTGTAGCACTTTTTTTCTTCATAACTTTCAAAAGTTATTTATGAATGAAGTAATATTGTGCACATCCTGTGCATGAAAGGTTCAAAGGCTCAAAGCATTTAGCACTGTGGGCTAGAGACCAGCAATGGAACTAGATATAAATCCGTGTCCAAGGCTTGATAATTTCTCCATTTCCTGTTAACTTCTTATAAAACAGTGCTAGAAGTTTTGGGCCCAGAAGTAACACTTTTACCTTATGCCTTTATCAAAGGTTAAATAAAACTGCTGGGATTTAAAAGTATTTTTGGAGTCACCATCATGGCAGAAGAGAGTCTCAAAGGGTTTTCTGAACTTTCTGAAACCAGGTGGAAATGCAAATGATATCAGGTGCTTTTAAGATACACTGGAATGTCATAAAAGCAGTGGAGCTGGGCAGAAAGAAATGGGTTTGATAACTAAACAGTACAGGGCATTTATCAGCTGTAGCAATGGGACCTCTACTCTGTTGATCCCATGAACAAGCCTACAGAGGAACAAATGTAGCCTGTGGCTTCATCATGCTGTTGATTCACCCCTGCCTCACCCATGTGGGCTTCAGCTGCCTCAGTGGTGTCTACAGACCAGAGACTCCAGCAAGCAGCTGCTCACATCTTGGGGCAGATTTGGCCCCAGAAATCTTGTTTCTTTCTTGGGTGGACAGAGAGAGGAATTATATACTTTATGTTGTACTTCTGCAAGCTACATCAAGGGTTATAAAGGTATGTTAAGAGCATTTTCTGGCCCTGTGATATATTCAGTGGCAATCAAATAACAAACCTTATAACTTACCGTAACATATAACAAACCTTATAACTAATACACAACTGTATTGCCATGCCCTACAACAGCATCTGCATTGTAGTCATGGAGAAACATTACTGGCCTTTTGAAAGGAAGAAAAGGATTTTTAATTCCAGATGTGACTACATATGCATAAATTCTTCAGCTAGCCCCTAATCCTCTGAAATGCCACTTCTACAGAAAGGTCAGACACCTTCCATGCAAGAATGAATGAGGAATGAAGCAACATGTGTCCTGCCGGAGATTTCCCACTGCTGAGCTTTAACTAAAGTCTTCTGCTGTTACGGAAATATAGTAATTTCCGTGTTGTTTTCATCCCACTCACAGCAGCTATGGTGTGATTTCGTGCTTTATGAACTACATTCTTCACCATTTCAGAGTCAGTAGGTCAGAAAGACACATTTGACCTACTAGACATAAATGTAGTTTGTTTTACTTGGGAAAAACACACAAAAAACCCTAAAGCGATATTTTGTCTGGAGTTCCAAAGAAAATGCCTGTAAAATACTTGTATGTGTATGTGCCTCTACAGTGCTAAGAACTGTGGGGGAGTGGGATTTAGCAGGGGAGGGAACATGGTGTAGAGCTCTCTAGTTACTAAATTAATTCTAAACAAAGAATTAATCCAGGGTTTGTGCCCTGGATCCAGCCAAATGAGTGTTAGACAAAATTTGCACACAGCAGATGTAAAAGTTCTAGAGATCTAAAGATTCAAATGGCCTAAGGATTTGCCCACCTATAGCAATATATGTGCAACTTTCTATAGAATATCATTTTGATCCTACCCAGATATTAGGACTTTTCCTTCGTTTATTACTGGGAAGAAACAGGTCTTAGAATCATAGGCTAATTCAGGTTGGAAGGGGCCTCAGAATGCCTCGAGTCCAGTCTCAGGCTCAAAGCAGGGTCACCTGTGAGACCAGACCAGGTTACTCAGGGCATTATCCACTTGGGCCTTGAAAACCTCTGAGGACAGACAACACAGCCTTTCTGGGCAAATGAGATATTTTATTACATAACACATGAAACCTCAGCGATAAGTAAATGCATTGAGTTAATTGAGTTGTGCTTGATGAATCAGACAATGAAATGGTTAATTTGCATAATGAATTCCTAATGTCTCTTTAATATGTTTATTCCTACTTTTTTTCTACCTTACCAAAGTAGAAAAGGAAAAGCTTTTTTTGTAGTCCTGTAAAATACCTTCTGTTTGTTTCTCCTCTGAAGAAGGAGGAAAAAGAGCACAATTTCTGTCACTAATTAATAGCAACTGTTATCCCAGCAGAAATCTATTTAACACACAAAATGTTATGACACTTTTTGAAAATATTGTAACCTGAGGGCAGCCTCAACCTATGTGACCATCAGTTATCCCTAGCTGGAAATGGCAGAATTAGGTAAGAATGAATTGCTGCTGAAGTCTTCAGCAACAGGCAGGTTCCTTTTCCTTTCACATTTTCTATGCATGACTACCTTTTTTTAAAATTACTTTTACATCCTTTTTTTTTTTTTCCTTTAAGACTATATTTGGGGACAATCCCATTCCTTATTGTGAAAAGTATGAGTTTGATAGACATTGACTGGCACTTCTGAAGGTGGTAAACACTGTCAGAACCCTCCTCTGTAGAAAACATACACCTGGAACTCAAGTTCCCTCTGTAGTCATAATTTTGCCTGAGAAATATACAGAGTAGCCCCAAATGTTTGTTCCCAACAGTATTGCCAGTTAGGGAATACATCATGCCTAGTGTGGAATCACATGTGCTATTTCTTGACTCTTAAACAGTTATTTTTCATTGAGTTTCCAGGTAATTTCTGTATTATTGAAGACATAGGTTCAGTAACCTCAAGGGAGATGACCTTCAAAGTCTGAGAAGAGTATGATCTAGTGATCCAAACTGTATACTGAGAGACCCACACTAAAAAAAATGGAACATATGAAAGGTCCCCGGGGTTATATTTTCTTTTTTTTTAATTTACCTGAATTTGAGCCTTAACCCATAAATAATGTATCAATGGACTAGTTCTGGGGGATCTTTGGTCTTTTTTTTTTTTAATAGTATTTATGATTTCTGTGGTTTGCCAGGAGTACAGAAAAAGTCCACCCCTCTGGGGTATAAGTCATAGGTCAGTTATGCCCTGAGAGTACTTGTTCAACACACAATAAAAACAGGCATCTAGAAATGGTAGTGTGAATGCAGCACTGGTGAATAAAACCACAGAGTCCTTAAAGAAATGGCAGCAATATCAGTGCTTCCCTACAAACTGGAGGTAGCACCTTCCTTTTTCCTTATTCTGCAATATCCAGTCTGCAAGAGCTCCCTACCAGATGGGGGACAAGCAAAGGACAAACACACTGAGTTTGTGTATCCTGATGGGATTTGTGTGCAAGTTCTGTGGGTCTATGACAGTTACAGAGGCAGAAGCAGAACTTTAAAGCACAGGTGGGACTTTATACATTGGAGTTAGCAGGGGCCTGACAATCAATAGTGGGCTTGCAACTGGAAAGATCCACATAAAATAGAAGGTTTTTACGATCTACCTACCTAAATGCCATTAATCTTTGTTTCTCATCAGAAAAAAGGGCATGACAGTCACTCCTTAATGCATAAAGGCATTGACAGACTAAGTATAACAAAAGTTATGAAGCATTTAGATACTGTGATAATGGAGCTGAGCTGAGTGTCCATAAACCCAGGGGCCTGAGCTGCCAGGGTACAGGAGCCTGGAAGTCTCGGCTTCCTGGCACCTCACCCAGCAGTCTGTCCAGGAGCCAGGCAGCCAAGCCAGCGAGCAGTTGGGCCCCCAGAAGCTGATTAAAGGTCTCCTGGTTTCCATTATACACGGGGTAAAACAGATACATTCTTTAAAGAACAATCAGATTTCATCAAACTGCATTCTTTTTTTTTACAGAAGAACATGTCATCCAGGCATCTTTAATCACTTCTATTGCTAATTGCGTTGTTAAACCAACACATCATGTTTCTCTGACGTACCATGTGGCAAATCCAAAGTAGCATCTGATGGATTGACTAAAAGTCTCCCTTTAATTACCTACAGAAATTGCTGCTGATGTAAACAAATCAGTGCCAACCTTAGGGAATGCACATTTACAGACACTTTGAAACTCTGCACACAAGTGTTTACTGGCGATAAGACAGCGTGGCTTGGAGGCAGCCAAGAACTTGCAGTAACTCCTGTAACTCCAGGTGCTCATATACGGCACAGCACCTCATGGAAGCACCTCATGGGGAGTCTTCTGGAGAACCCTCCCAGCATAGCTGAGAGGAGGAAGGTGTCATCTACCCTTTGTAGGCCAGACACTGGGGCATCGATGGAAAGGCACTGCAAGCACGGGCTGTGTATGGCAGTCAGATTGAAAGCGAGGGCTAATTTAAAGGGTGCAAAAAGGGACCAGAAAGGCAAAGTGAGAGTGTCTGCTATAATGTGAAATGATTCCATAAGCATGTGTTTTCATTCTGTAATCTTTGCTGGACACTTGAAATTGCTTCTCTCGGTGCAGCTGCAAGGGCCCAACAGAACAGCTCCACGCACTGCACCAAATCTGATCAGAGGCATGCCAGAGTAGGTGGTCTCAGATAGGGCATCCCCACCAGAGACAAGATTAAGCCTTTTTCTTAGTTCAGCTCTGGTGTTTTCTTTTAAAATTTACCTGGAGTGGCTGGGGTTTTTCAGGACCTGTAATATTCCTCCAAGTATTTGACATGTTTTTGCTTTCCAGATAGAGAATGTCCTTGTGGAACAAGAGTGTTAGTCTCCTGAAAGATAAAAAGCTCAATCAAATAAAGGATTTATGTGCCAAAAGGAAAGGCATTTTAGCTGCATCACCTATATAAATAGTCTAGTGGTGAAAGCACTCTGAGGAAGTGGGAGACCTCAGTATTAATTTCTTACTTCAGCAGATGAGGTTGAAAGGGATGGTGTGCTGAAAATGTTCCACTACAGAGCAAATAATTTGCAATGTTGGGTCAAATGCATAGAGAACAAAACCAAGAGAAGCATGTCCCTGCAGCCTAGGGTGAGCCTCAATTAAATGTGCTGTACATCTTGGAACCAGTCAGGTTATTAATTCCCTGATCCATGTCACTTACGAGACATCACACCAAAAGACCTACTTCTAGCAGCCTGCTTTTTAATGTATTAAAGGAGACTTAACAGAGTTAATGGAGGCAAATATGAATCCTCATTTTATTCCTGTTGTCAACAGGGTGAGCAGCTTTCTCTGTCAGCAGAGAGCTATCAGGAAAGAGCATCATGCAAAATGAATGACTGCTGTTCACAAAAATGCTGAAACACAACTAATTGATTTTGATGTAGCAGGCAGCTACATTTCTTTTGTGTCCTTTACATTCAGGATCTTTAATAAAGCATTTTAGTTAAGAGAGGTACATATAGACAAACTGAATTAAGTGCTGGTCTACTTTTCATTAGATTTTTCAGACAAATGTAGTAAAGAAAATTGCTTTACAGCAGGAGGCTACTTGTTGACAGAAAAGCTCTTTTTTTTCTAGTGTAAACAGTATCATCGGTGTAGTCTTTAAAATAAGCTTCTGCAGTTTTGCATGACCTTCTGTTTTACAAAAGAAGGAAGAGGGGTGGGGGAAGAAGGACTGGTATCATGGTAAGATGTTAGGACTAAGACACCAAGTTTTATTACCTACTATTTTCCTGCCTCTCTGTCTTTTTTTAATGTAGGAGATTGACAATCTTTCTCTACCTTATCAACTGTTGTGCAGTTGAATTAAAAAATGTTTGGGATAGTGAAGAACATGTGCCAGGAGGGGAGATAAACTGCTTAAAATGTCTTCTGTTGCATTCTAAGGGCTGCCACTTCAAAAAATTGCAATGTACTAACTGTTGGTATTTCCTTAGTTCAGATCAAGTGATAGTCACTGTGAGTTGAAGATACCTCAGCCTTTCCCACACAACCCAATAACAGTTACCAGCCCACTGGAGGACTGGGTATCTGGCATAAAGGTCTGAACATGACTCTGAGCAATTTGACACTTTTTGCTTCCTCGAGAAGCAGTGCTTGTACTGTTTCCACTTTTCTACCTCCCTAATTCCTTCTTAGGAGTTCAAAGTAATTGGTACCTACAAAATTGAAGCCAGCTCTGTTATCAGAATAGGATCTAGGTATATTTTTCAATATATCTGTGACTCTTCAAACTGCTGATTATTTCTTTTTCACATGACTTGTGTCCAACTCTCCTACTTCTGCCCTGAAACAGAGATGTGCAGGGTATGTAATATGAACTGATGCTTTCTGCTGAAACCAGAATATATTCAGTGTAGCACTATTGATGCTACATAGCCCTTGGGTCCAAGTGCCAAACTGTATTTTTGGCCTAATTTCAAGGACAAAGGACAAATTTAAGCTTGGTGTTGAACACTGAAGTGAGCAATCCTATCTCTGCTTTCTCCTGTGTCATCTGTGTATGGCCCACCTGACCCACAGATTTGGAAGACAAATTAACATTTCCTATTGTGCAATGAAAAAGGCAATTTCCTCCACTGTACTTGCCTACAGTAGAAAGAACGCATGGAAATATTAATTCCCTCAGTGTTGTGGGTAGCCATGTCCTCATGCACTGTTCTCCCTCCAAATTAAGGCTTTTTCTCTGAAGCATCTAGCTGCTTTCTGCTCACCAACAAGGTCATAATGAGCAACCATAAAAACAGACTCACAGATAGCATCTGGTCTTCCTTTTGCACAGCTTGTAGATATTCTCTCCTTCTTGAGAGCAGTCATAGTTCAAGGTCAGAAATTCTCCTGAAATGCATTTCATTACTGACAGTTCCTACAAAATCCGTGCAATTCTCAGGTGCTGTTCTAGCCAATACCAACCTTCACAGACCAACAGTTTTCTTCTCTGAAAAACAGATGCAATCACATAATGCTCTTCACACAGCTTATACTGAAAATATACAGTAAGGTTTGTTCCCTTGGTTATATAGGCAAAAAACCCTTAATCCACATCTTCTATGGGTTTGAACAGTAGTCAAGAGTTAAGCAGAGAGGATGCATTCCTTCTGTTCTCCTACGTTTATGCACAAATGTTTGCTTAAATTCCTCGGGTACATTTACTAAAAAAGAGGCAACGTTTAAGGAAGCTCCTAAAGTCCTTGCCCACAGTGAGTATCTTCCCGATTCACAAGTAAATTCCACTCAAGTTCTCTGGGATTACTCACAAAGCATGACACAGGCCAATGTGTGCAAAGCTGCATGTAGACTTTCACCTCAGATCTGCTTGTCAGAAACCACCAGTGGTCTTTTCAGCAACATGACTCTTCTGAATAGAGATTGCACAGAGCAACAAGGGCCTGATTCTTATTTCAGACAATGATTTAAAGCTGTGATCCTGTCAAATCTCCTATTTATAAGGCCCCTTCCATCTGCCTCAAGCCCTGAAGAGACTAATTCTGCATTTCTCACTCACGCAAAACTCCCACAGAGGTGGCTGAAGGACAGCAGCACTGAGTTCCCATCCCAGCTAAGTTACACTGTTCAGTATTTCAATACCCAACCAACAACAGCACCGTTCAGAAAATTGGTTCTGAAAATGAAACATCAACTTCTCACTTAAGACTAACAGAAATTTTTCTTCATGGTGAAATGAGGAAATGAAGAGTTAAAGATCAGGTACTCGTTAAAATCGATATAGCTTAGTAGCAATATTTCATTCTTCCACAACAGTAGAGAGTGTTTCAACCAGTTTATCATGTCTGACCAAAGAAACAACTCAGCATATTTTAAACATACCATCTCCCTTTTTCTTAAGCAAAGAACTATTTTCCTCCTGTATATGCTATTAGCCAACTTACAGTTGAAGCACAACCACAGTGAGTAGCAAAGCTGAAAACTTTTTATGAAAAGTTAACACCACAATGTTACAAATTCCAGTCTTCAGCTATTACAAGTAATAAGAGAACACTGTATTTAAAAAAAGTAAATCAGCCCCATTTTACTTGAAGCATATTCAGTAGTTACATTAAAACAAATTTTTATAGAAATCCTCTGTATTCACTAATTTAGAGGGAAATGCACTTAAAAGGGGTGTAAACTGCACATCTTTATTGATGAATATTAGTTTTTTATTTATCTCAGAAGAAACAAGATCCTCTTGAGGCATTGAATCAGATGAGTAACTGTGATAAGAAAAAGTAAAATCATAGAAATACCCTGGTTTAACTATGTTGCTGCACATAGATATTCAGTATCTGCATCAATCGCTTTTAAACATTCGGAAGTGAAAAACAAAATAGAAGCATTATTTCTTTAATGTTTATAATGAACAGAATATTTTTACTGTGAAGAATTTACTTTTAAGGCACATCAGTCATTCCATATATTTTTTATGTCCACTAAACTCTGACTGTCACTTAAATTTCATTTCCATAGACTGCTTGAATTCCAAAGAATTTTTCAAGGAAAGAAAAAAGGGGAAGGACTGTGTTTACAGGCCACAAAGCTCATTTCAAAAGCAGTGCAACAGTGAAAGCACTGTGAGTCTGCAGGCTGGGAAACCCCTCTAAAGGAGCATTAAGTGACAAAAGCAGACCTTCATTTGGCAGGAATGGGTACCTCTAATGAAGCCGCCCAGGAGCTCAGAGGTAGTAGCCAGGTACCATATGTTGCTTTGGTTGCTCTGGTGATCACATAGTTTCTGCAGAGTAAACAAACCTGAACTTTTTAGCTACATTGTTACCTACAAATAATGCAACCTGGTTTCAGCTCGTCTTGACGTAGCTTTAATAAGAACTCTCCATTTTGCAAAAGAGAAATGGCTTGTAATTTCCTACTCTCAGTTGCTATTTTTATCTCTCCTTTATCTCAGGTATGCATTTGCACCAAAACATTTGTTACTTAAATAAAGCTCAAATTTTTTCGCACTCTGAGCCTTACTTCAAGAAAGCATCCAATAAGTTACGGATTTAGGAGTTTGAAAATATCTCAGTTGTTTCCTCAGCAAAATCAAGCAAACTTCTAATGCATTTGGTGCAATCATCTAGTCCCTACTTCAGCAGAACTCCCACTTGAATTTGAGTTAAATTGTCTATTGAAGGAACATCAGAACCTCAGCCACTGACAGTCTCCTTTTCCAGGTTTAAGTGAACCAAATGCTTTTTATGAAAAACTGATGAAATAAAGTGACTGCTCTATCCTTTTTCCTTATGCTACGGAGATTTCAAGAGAAGAGAGGCTACAGACACCTCCCAGACAGAACAGAGGGAGTAAGGAAGGGGATATCTGATGATTCTCCAATATAGATTCAATTCAGCTGTTTTCAGAAGCCTGTCATATGCGCTTAGAGTTCATTCTTTTTTTTTTTTTCCCAAGAACTGTTTGCTGTGGAAAAGGTTCATTTGAGGCAGATGCCAAATCCTGCTACCTATGGAAGGAGTGATAAACACAGAAGCAGTATTTGCTCCACGAACAGAATACACACCTTGCAGCAGCACAGCTGAAGAAGGGATGTAAAAGATCGGCTCACTCTTACACTTGGTATGCATTCAGTGATGAATATACAGACACCAGTCCCTGTCTTTCACTTTCTTCACTGCAGTTTATGACATTTTATAAACCCATGGGAAATTTGGTTTGCTTTAATAACTTTTCAAACTATTCTCCCCTCTTCTGCCCCTCCTCCCAACAAAATCTTCTAAAACCATAAACTAGAAATGCAAACAGAAGGGAAAGCAAGCAACATTAGAACTAAAGGTTTGCAACAGCTGCACCTCCTTTTGAGATTTGTTCACATACACCACTGACAATCTGCAATGTATGCTTCTCATTAAAAAATGAAGTATGTAGTTGCTCTAAGACTGTAAATATGAAGGATTTAAAGACCTCAGTAGTGGGGTGATTGCTCTTCCTCTGAAAACCTGCATATCAGAATGCCTTCAGCTGCCTGTCTGAGAATGAGGAGCATGCATCCAGCCCTGAGATTAGCCTTTGAAGGGAGACTGAAGAAAAGGGGAGGAAAAGTTCCCCTGGGCACACTGAAGTGGAAACTTGATTTTTTTTATTTTATCTCAAAAAATGTGAGTTCATCAGAATGATTTTTTTTTTGCCCACTATCTGCCCCAGGACAGCAAGGTCCTTAGGTCACTAATCTGAGCAGGATGGAGCAGAAATTTACTGCCTGGTGATCCAGCAGAAGGAAATGAGATCATGGGGTATTTGTGCTCTTTTTCATATTTCATGAAAAAATGAGAGACTCCCAGGTTTCTCCCACTGACTAATAAAAAACTGTGGGAAGATAGGAAAAATATTTCCCATCCAGCTGTATAGGCAAAGACCCCTCCAAAGGAAAAGAAAACCCCATGCTTTGTCTGACTTCATCCCTTGTGCAAAATCATGATTCAGAAGGTTTTAACAGTACAAAGGTTTATTTAGAAAAGAGTTTGGATTGTTCTTTAGGGGTTTTTTGGCAAACATTTAAATCCTTTCATAACTCAAAACACTGTCAGTGCCTGGTACTTTGCACTTTCCTTCCCCACACAAGCAGTAAAAGCCAATTTCTTACTGGGACAAATCCACCATGGGCCCCAGCTGCCCTATTTATAAATACTTGAATCTCCACCACCACTGCCACTTAACCCTTTCCTCTGGATTTCTCTTTTTGTTTTCCCACAAAATTCCAGAGCCCATGAATGCTCACTGCCTCTCAAACTCTGTGTCTCAGCCTATTTTCCTCTGCAGGCTCTCAGTGCCCTCCGTCAGGGTTCAAAGACAATCACTCCCTCCCCATTCACCCCTCCACACTCCAGCACTGCTCCCCCAGTATCATGTCACCATTCTGTACCACGGTGAATGCCCTCAGCCTCCCTGACACCATCCCTGTCCCCCACAGCATCACCCTGCTCCACCGAGAGGGCAAGCCCTCTTCCTTCTCCCTAAGCCCAAGCCCCATGTTCTCTTCCCTCCCTTCTTTTCCAGCATTGAGCCTTCTCTTTTAACTCTACTCCTGCTCGAGGCAAATCCATCTCTCCAGCTCAATGCCGGAAGTTCTTCTTCTTCTTCTTAAAAAGAATGTGTTTAAAGGACCTGCGGAAGTCCTGGTTGAAGATGGTGTAGATGACTGGGTTGAGGGAGCTATTGCAATACCCAATCCAGAAGAAGAACTTGAAGAGAGTCTTAGGGACCTCACATGCCTCCCGGCAAATACCATAGAGGCTGTAGCTGAAGAAAAAAGGGAACCAGCAAACTACAAAGACCCCCATGACCACGGCCAGCACAAAAGTGAAGCGTTTCTCCCGGGCCTGGGCAACTTTCTTACGGCAGATGCTGCTACGCTTCCGGCGACGGCGATATGAGAAGAACTGCATGGAGCGATTGCTGGCACGGGACAGACGGCTACTGGAGTTCTTGGAGTATGAGTAGGAGAAGGACTGGCTCTTGCTTTTTCGGCGATGCTCCTCCCGGCTCCGCCTCCGCCTGCTCTCTGAGGTGCTGCTCTCCTCCAGCTCAATGTCCTCCAGCTCAGAGGCTTTGCGCCAGTGGTGCACTGAATAATGTCCATTCTCTCCCAGCTGCATCCTCAGCGATGTGCAGCCGCCAGCAGCACGGCTCAAGCCGTTCTCAGTCTGGGAGGACCCCTCTGGCATCGTACGTTTCTCAGAGAGGGTCCTGGTCCTTAGCTTGGCCACGCGGTAGATGCGGATATAGACCAACACCATGATGAGGCAGGGGGCAAAGAAAGAGCCAATGCAAGAAGAAAGGATGTACCATGTCTCGTCATTGAGCTTGCACTGGGGAAAGACATCTCCTTCAGGGTCCCGGTACACGGAGATCAATGGAGGGAAGGAGATGATGGCTGAAATGAGCCAGACGGTGAGGATGATGGCCTTGATCCGCCGGGGTGTCCGTTTGAGGTTGTACTCCACCGCCTGTGTGACCGACCAATACCTGTCGAGGCTGATGGCGCACAGGTGGACAATGGACGAGGTACAGAAGAGCACGTCCAGCGCCAGGTAAATGTTACACCAAGCCTTGCCGAAGTACCAGTAATTCATAAGCTCGTTGGCTAAGGAGAAAGGCATGACCAAGGTAGCCACCAGGATGTCCGCGCTGGCCAGGGACACCAGGAAGAGGTTCTGGGGGGCTCTCAGCGCCCGGCTGGTGAGCACAGCTATCACCACTAGCACGTTGCCCACGATGGTGAAGACGATGAGGAAGCCCACCACCGCCGCCAGGCTGGCGACGGCCGCCGGCGAGTACAGGGAGGGCGGCTGCAGGAGGGCCGAGGAGGACGGCGAGGCGGGGGGCAGCGCCAGGGACTCGTTGGGGGAGCCCAGGCTCGTGTTCACCAACAGCAGCAGATCCATGGTGGGTGTGCGGGGCGCCGGCGTCCTAGAGAGCCCGGCGGAGCCCCCGCC
>VZTE01000967.1:181549-280450 GCA_013397775.1 Eulacestoma nigropectus | reverse complement strand
GGGGCTCCGGGCGGGTGTGGGACCGGGGACAGGCTCGGTGTTCCTGGCCCTGGAGCTGCCGACACTCCTTCATCGTCATCACCCTGCTAAAGAGAGGGATCCGGTGCTCTGCCTCTGGGCATTCCCAGGCTGAGCAGCTGGCCCGTGCCTCTCTCCTGTGCCCCGCCTGGACCCAGAAGGGTCCCCAAGGGAGTTGCAGTCTGGTATGCGTTCACTTACTGCTGCCCGGATCGTTCTTTATAGTGCAAACCTGTGCGTAGTGAAGGCACCTACACCCAAGAGAGCGTCCTTTCACTGTAAAATTTGTAAAATATGAAAATACTTGTAACGATGCACAAGTTGCGGCAGAATAGCCCGGGCTTTATGGAGTCTTAAGGGATACTCTGTTTCCAGTCACCTTTGTGGTGCAACCAGCGCCGGCTTCGCTGTTCTCTGTCTCTTTGCGTAACTTTGTGGATTGGATTATGAAGGCTTGGAAGTGAATATGCTTAGTTCTGATAGGAAGGAAAATTCCTCTGGATATTATGATCCTATTATCCTATTTTGTAAGCAGTTTACTCTGACGGTTTGGTTTTTTTCACCTCAAGGGTGATTAGCAAACGTATTGTGACGGCATTTAAAAGAGAAAGGACATGGCGTTGAAACTAAACTCTTTCAGGTAACAAATTCTAATTAAAGACTGAAATGCAGAAGCAGTAATCACATAAACAAAGTATAGCAAATAGAACAAAATGAAATTGAAATCGGATGCCATCTCAAGTCCTCCTAAACAGACAGCAACCTGTTAAGGAGGACTCAAAAAAACCTGCAAAGCCCCAGGAAGATTAAATTAATGGAAGCTGAGGTTTTTAAAGTTCAAACAGGAAGCAAATAGTATTTTTTTAACATGAAACCTGAATAATCTCTGAAGCAGCTTTCTAATATTTGTGGCCACTTCCTCATGGTATCTCGGATCTGAGAGGGCAAAGTGCAGGAATTTGAAGTCTAAGATTTGATGTGACTGGGATTAGAGAGGAAGAATGTATGATCTAACTGGTTCAATACAGGTTTAAAATTTAGTAAATACAAACTACAAAGTCACATGAACATTTGGGATTCAGGATCTGTCAAAAAAGGGATATGTAAAATCTCATGATATTCAGTTAAATTACTAAGGTAACTACAAAGTCATGAGCAAGAGTATCTTGAAATTATGTGAACTGGAACTCAAAATAAACTTTCAGCTAATGATTTGGGGCTCCAGATAAGAAGAATTGAAGCTTTTCAATACTTTGCTCAGAATAAGGTGGAGGGCTGTGAGCCCTCAAGGTAGGAGCCTTTTGCACTCCCCTGGAGGAGTCAGAGATAAGCAACCTTCCTCTGGGTCATGGTGACCTCCCAACATGCCTTGGTTCTTCATGGTAATAGCCTGTACCCTGTTGGCTAATGGGTTTCCACCCCACCCCCTGTTTTTTCCCATATAAACCCCTGCTTATACCCCTGATGACGGGGAGTTCTTGTCCCTGGCCTCCCCTTCGCAGGGTGGCTGGACAACAAAGGCTGCCTCTGTGGAACTGCCATACGAGGCTCCTGTCTCTCTGTACCTGAGTTTGCCTTGGGTGATTTCACAAAGAGCTGAATCACAAGAGCTGGAATCACTTGTAGCTGAGAAATTGCTACACTTGCTGAAATCACCCGTCACACAGGGAGGCCTCCCAGTGCCCCTGGAAGGGCTGTTCCCTGCAGGACGCTCTCTCTAGGAAGGTCGTGGCGTACCGGTGCTGACCAGCACCGGACTCTTGGCAACAGAATAAGTCAATACAGAAGTTTCATAACAAAACGAATGATACAAGCTCATGTCTGAGCAATTATTTGGCATTTCTAATGAGAAATGCCAACTGGGATTTAGAAAAAAATAAATTGGGAGTAAAATATGCATCTGTTGTTGTGGTTTCTTTAGCACTAAAGTTGTGCTGTGCTGCTGAAAAAATTCAGTGTATAACTCCACCGAAGCCAGGGAAATAACATTTGGGTTTTATGTGTAACTGATATCCAGTTTGCCTAAAGAGCCATATGCCACTCCGGCTGATGTATATAGATGTGAATGAAGCGTGGGCACAGGCACAAGAAATGTAGTCTCATGAAAATCTGCTTAGTCTGCCGAGTGGCAAAGGTAGGAGCAAGGTGAACAACAGTGAATAAATCAGGTGTCGTTGTGCTTTTGAATTAAAATTGGGGTTTTTTCATAGAAATTTGGCAAATTGTGTAGACACTTTACTGCCTTTTTTCCTTCCAAACCCCTGCACTGTTACATTCCTTCTCACATCTGGCCTCCCTATAGTTATCAGCTCATAACCATTGGCCTTTATTTGAGCTTATGTCTGGTAGCTGTTAACAGGCTCTCGTAAAAAAAAGTGCACTTTAAAGGCTGAATGAGGCACTTTTAGGCAATAAACTGGATTTGACTTAAACTGATCCAAACTCACTCTTCCTGAAGTAATCCGGTACATACTGTGCCGTACCCATCCATCTGTACACTGTCACTGCTGCTCTGGTTCTCTCATCCAACATCTAAGTACAAGCCTCCTACCACAGCAGGCTGAGAAGATTCCACAGGGGCAGAACTAATTCTTATTGTTTGTTGTCTCCAATTTTTACTGGTTTTTGTGTGGATTCTGAAGTTGGACTCACCTTTGTTGCAGTTTAAGCTACTAGAGCTCATTGGCAGAAGAGACCCATGATCTGCACCTGAGTTTGTCTTGGGAAATCCTAAAGCTGTCACTGGGAGACTGGCCAGCGGTGCCTTCAACTCAGGCCCAAATTCAAGGACAGTTACCAAAGGTAACATCAACCTAGCCACTGAAGTTGGTGGGAAGATTCCTGCTGACACCCAAACCAATAGATTTTTCTTTAGGTCATTTAAAAATATTTGACCCTAATAATGCTGTCACAAGGGCACACCACTGTGCTTGCACACACATAGATTTAGGAGAAAAAGGTGTCACTGCTGGTTTGCACTTCCAAACATGTTTTGCCTCTTCTGTTTAAGATCTTGAGCCTGAAAGCTTGTTAATTTTTTCCTCCTTAGTGTATCAGATGGGTTAATGGAAAATACTGCCCCCTAAAAACCTCTCTCATTATATTTTATGTCTTTAAGACATCACAATTTTAACCATGCTATGAAATGCTCTTCCATGCATTTTTTAAAAAATAATTCCTCCATCCACAGAAGAACAATGTTATCATGTGTAATGGAAGTATGTCAGCTTTCTTAATAAAGGAGGTGATATTTGGTTTTCAGTGGGAACTGGGTTCCTTACTTCCCCCTTGTGACTTTGAAAATGTGTCTCAGATAAACAAAGAGGTTTGCAGGACACCCTGATTCACTAAACATCTGGAAGTGTTCTCTAATCTCCCAAACTAAGCTTTACATCAATAGACAAAATTTTACAGTCTTATCAACCATACAAGAAACTGACTGCTGTCAAAACACTCTGTCCATATATATAGTTTCTGAGACAAAACTTGTGTTATAAATCTGCTCAAGATGCCATGAACAAATAGAATGAGTTAGCTGAAATCTCTGCGAGTAGTTACAAAGATAACCTGCAGTACAAACAAAGTGATAGAAAAATGGGTTAAGAGTTAAAGAATAAGTAGACAGTCCTGGATTTTGAAAGAAAGGAACTAAATATAAGGAAAAGAGAAGTTACTTTGGAAGGGATTTCAGAGTCTTCAAAACTTGAATGTTGTTATCAAGGGAAAGATTGTGAAATTCTGTAGTGTTAAATGAACATTAACTAGTAAATTCCTCAAAGAAGTCAGGGTAAAATTCTAATATCCGCAGATGGAGCCAAATTTTCAAAAGACGTTAAGAGTCAACCTGCTTCCATTTTGATGCTTGTGACAGCATTGGATCATTTTTGCCGTGACATATGAATATTGAACCCTTTTGTAAATATAGGCATCAATTGATATTTTCTTTGAAAACATAATTTGGACCAGTTTTGTTCTTTCTCTGTTAAGTGTCCTCCCCTAAAAAAATTAATCACAAATTAATCACATTTATTCAAAGCCTTCCATACTATAGGAATTTATATTTATTTGTGAATAATAGATATATTTAATGAGAAATATGGGAATCGAAGCAGTTTTCAGAATATTTTTTTTTCCTTAAAGCAATCTTTGGACATGGATATCTTTTTCAGTTTTATTTTTGTAGTAAAATATCCAGAGAAGGAGAAAAGTTTAAGTTAGGTGAGTCAGATTGAAACTCATTTTCTATGAAAGAATATTTCACTGACAATTTAGAGATCAAGACCAAGTCAAAACCAGTTTATTTGTTACTTTTTCCTTGATCTAGAAGTAACACTTAATCTGGAACTAACACTTAAATTAACTTAAATGTTAATTTAGTAACATTTAAAAAGTGTTACTGAACACTTGAAGTAGCTATTATGCTTGAGCTAAAATAGGATGAAGAAAGTGACATTCAGCTCCCTTCTGCAATTTTTCTTCTCTCATATGTTTGCAACCCTTTTTCATGCTCCCAGTAAACATTGTCACTGTGCTGGTATGACCATAAACCAGAAGTCAAATCATGTGAGTCAGCCATATCATGTCTGGCTGATTTCTGTAAGTCTTTTTTGCTCTCGTAACAGGATCACATCAACCCCAACTGTGTTGCTGTGCCATGGGTTCAGCCCTTTGGAGCCAAACCTGGGGCTGCTGGAGATGTTTTGGTTTGATTCTCCCTGTTATTGGAGAATCATGAAAAATAGATCAGTGTCCCTTCTCTTCCTTAATTCAGTTTGTACTGTTTCCATTATCTGTACTCATTTTAAGGCTTCTTCATTTCTAATTTATTAAGTCAATACTTTAAATAGCCTTCACAGACACCTGCTCTGATAGCTGACCCATTTGCACAGGATGAGTGCATTATTTTTCTAGGACTCTGCACTGTATTTGAGGACTCGCTCTTGATTTCAGTGGGTTTTTTAATTATGAAATTCTTCTGCACAATAACATGTATGGGAAATAGTTTATTGGTTTTAACTTACATAAAGAGTGCATTTATTTTTCATTTTGAATGGGATTATGCAAGTTTGTAAAAGCTTCAGCTTTTAAGTAGAGAGAATTCTGTGTAGATAATTTATAATCTGTGGCATTGCCTATCTCTAATTTATTAATTGTAGGGCCTGTTTGGCATAAGTGTAAGACAACCCTTTAATGATGAGACGGATTTTGGCTGCAAAGCCTTACATCTCCTCTGTCTGCATTTATATTGAAATAACCATTTCCACCGTAATGATCCAGTAACAATCCAGTAACAGAATCCATTCCAATGGAGGAATGAGGGTGGTGAGGGAGGGTGGGGGAGAAGAAGATACAGTCTTTGTCGTCAAGGTTCATCCCCTCCCAGCTACATCTACTTCATGGCACACTTCTGCTTAATATTTTGGATCACCATCCAAGAGATTTCAAAGGTGGGTACTACTTGCCATGATAATCCACCGATAAATCAAATCCCATGCAGTACAGGAGAAGAGGCATCTACCATGTTGTGCTTTATTCTGGGATGCTTGGCAGAAGGAAGGTCTTGTCTGCACAGGATCAATTAGAGCAAATGTTTGCCATGTGTCCTGTGTCTGGTTTGAGTGGCAACTTCAAAACAGCAGAGTTGACTGCACTGAAGACTTGCCATGGAAACAAGAGCAGACTGTATTATTTCTGCTTGCCGCTGAACCACAGGGATAACTCCAGATGTCTTGTTGTCCATTTCATTTCCTCATCATATACAGTGCTACACATGCTACAGTGATTTGAATTGCATGTGTTAAATTAAAATTCATCTTTCAGCAACTACTTTGAGCTCATGAAGATTTGACTACTTCAAATCAGGCATCAAGTTCTATCTTCTTTCATTGGAAAAATAAGGTGGGGTTTTTTTTGCAGTGTCTGGGAGGTGTTCTGTCTGTCTTAGATTTTCCTTTAAAATAAGGTGAGGTTTATTTTTTCCAGACATTGCTTCTCATTGCACTTTACTTGTATCTTTAAACAGTTTGATAAAATGTTCTCATGTCTTCCTTCAGTGCTGCTGTTTCTCCTTTCAGTGTCTATCAACAGAGCCTCTTTTATCTTTTTTTGGATGATCTTTTACTGCTTTAGCTTTCTTCATGTATTTCCATTTTTCTTTGTTTACTTTTCTGGACTTAATGTAGTCAGTAGATTTAACTTATCCTGCCTTTTTTTCTCTGTAATAGCATCCCTTGTGATATCACTATTCCACTCTTCTTTTCTGGTTTCAATAAAGAGCAATCTCTGCTGTGTTAATATAAAATTTACAATTGGCTTCCCATTCTTTTTGCATAATGTCAGATACAGTTTCTGCCAAATCAGAAAGCTTAATTGAATGTTACAATTGAAAGTCTTTCCTTATGTGTTCATCCTTCACTTTAAAGCTATTAATATTTTTTCTGGTTTTTCATTTTCATGTTGGTTATGTATAATTGATGTTCATATGCCCCCAGTGTCTGTAAATTTCACCATATACAGAAAAGAGGTACCTGATTTCTAGTAATGCTATCAGAGGAGATCCAGCACTTCTTCACTTATTTAATTTTGAGGGAAAAGTGTCCTTCCAAAAAAGGACTATTCAATCAAAAAGCCTTTTTACTACTGTCAAGTGAGCCTTGACTGTATCTGTACACTGTATCTGTATCTGTCAAGTCAACACATCATTGATGTCACCTTGCTAGTAAGGACTAGTAAAAGCCTTGTAAACAATATTACCCTTTTCCTTAACATATTCATTTGCTTCAGCTTGATATTAAATGGTAGTCATTTTCATACATGCAGTTCAAATATTGCCAAGAATGCTGATACTCTGTCTGTGTTGTAATATTACTCTTCTTTGATGACTCAAGACTATTTCCAGCCTCTATAACAATTGCATAGTCTATAAAGGAGCACAAAATTTGGAATGAGTTGGGAGCAGTGACTTCCAGCAAGCATTACCTCCCTGCTTTTGCACTATTTCTCAGTACACTTTATGCAATCCACTGGAGAATGCAAGTCAAAGAGATGCCTTTGACATTTTATTGTCTACTTTGGATTTGAATTCCACCATTTAATTAAAATTATGCATCTCCCTCTGTGTTTTGATGAATGAGGCCTTATATTTAGAAATGGCAAATCAGTAAATATCAATATATAACTAAGAGTCAGCAAAGATTTTAAGTGAAAATGACTCATTAGAAGCATCTTACAAAGCAGAAAAGGTGTCATAAAATTAATTCTTAATTCCTGTAACTCATTCTTACTCATGTTTGCCAGTAAGGTAGTTGAAGCAAGGAAGAAATGGAGAGAGGAAGGGAGAGAGAAGGAGAGGAAGGAGAGATGAAACCACTCTTTTCATCCCCTCTTCATTTCACAAAACATCTTGGGAGTATGGACTCACATGATGTGTTTTTTCTGATCTTATAATTTTTTCAACATCTTCAGTGTGGAGTAGTTTATGCTCTATGTTATCTAGGCTAATGGCAATCATCAAGAGTACTATGTCAAAAATTGCGGTGTACCTTTAGGAACAAATTATCTACTGAATGTGATGATCATAGGCTTTTCCAAACAAGAATGGTTTAACTCAAAAAAGATGCACAGCAGGACTGGCAGCAAGTACTGTATCCTGCTATTTTTCTGTCCTGCAAAGCAAATGTTGATTTCAATTTCACAGAAAGTTCAGGAAATCGAAAAGGTATAACTCATTGGAATCATTGTTTAGCAGTATGGAAGACCATAAGCAATCAGAAACCTCTGGTAACTGCTACCAGTCCTCGATCATTTAAGTTACTGCAGCTGTGGAAGTCAGTTTACACAATATTAAAAGTGCCTTGTTTGTGTTCTACTTCTGACAGATGTATAAGATTCAGGTAACTCTGCCATCAAAGTCTGTGAGCATGCTTGACAGTGCAGGGAGTATCTTGTAAGAAAATACCAATGCATCATAGGAACATTACTTTGTTCTTTTTTCCTCTCTTGATCTTTAATTATGACCATCCCAGTCAGATGTTCTGATTCATGCTGTTTATATTAAGCAATTACAGCAGGTGCAAATCTTGGCTGAAATCCACCACAATTACACTTAGGTTATAAGTAAAGAGTTTACAAGTCTTTTCTGAAGCACCTGTGCAAACATGTTTAATCATTTATAAAGCATTTGTTACTAATAATTACACATTTAACTATTTGCCTGTATTATCACTCTCTATCACTTATGTCATTGAAAAATTAGCAATCCTGTTCTGGTACTTGGAGCACTTTTTTTGGCACCTCTGACTGGGCAGAAGCAATTTAGATTCTCTTACATCTCTGAAAATTTGAGTGAGACGTGTAACATGATTTTACTGGTGTTAATTTTCACAATTTCTTTAGAATGTGTTAAAGAGAGTGCGTGAAGGGTTCAGAGCTCCCCCTGTCAGTGAAGATCCCATTATCTGGCATTGAAGGAACTTCTAATGAGTGACAGGTTGGAACAGGGGCGGTTTTCTTATTATTTAGAATAGTAACTTGTGCTTACAGGTGGCCTCAGCATTAGCTTAATGAGTATAAAATGCTGAAAAATATTAAAAATGTCTAAGAAAGGACTTCATTTCCTAAAGAGTAAAGAGGGTAGTTTCTCATGTGCAGAGTCATGCAAAATTATTTGCAAACCCATAACAAAGGCAGCTTCTTTATTGTTGAACCCCTTTAAAATTCAATGCATTCTTCCTTTTGAGTGGCTACTTTCTGTTTTCAGTTGTTAGTCAGCTTCTCTCAGGAAGGCATTTGCAGCAAACTCAACAGTCTGACCGAGCAGCCTCCAGGTGAGCTGATAGTTTGGCTTCCACTGAAGTCCAGTGGTTTTTGGGCAGAAGGTCTTAGCGTGCCCTGCTCCCCTCCTGCAGAGCACTCTCTGCTCTGGCTGCAGAGCCAGCCTCTGGAGGAGGACCGCACTGATGCCCTCGCAGCTCCACACAGAAAACAAGCCCATAATTAAATTGTTCAAAATTTGAAGATCAGTATGTTTGGCCATCCCTTCAGACCTAATTACTTGCCAAAACACACTGTGCACAGGGTGGGAATTAATATTAATTAGGAATCTTCTTGAACTGCAGATTACAGCCATTATAGGCAGAGGAAATGATTATGAGATGTATGCAACTCACATCTTTAAAAAACGTAATTACAGCAACAAAGCCTTGTCTCTCAGTATACATAAAGAGGCTTGATATAGACATTTGTTCCAGGTTAATATCGGCCTAAATTGACAATGTTCAGCAGGATTCATCCTGATTTATACTGGAGCAAGTGACAGGAGAAAAAAGCCCTTTGTGTGCTCCACATAGTGACAAACTGGTCAATAATGATGCCCATGCTGATTTTCTGCTGATAAACCCCTGGTACATTCTGGTGTGCTGTCTGAGGTGCCTCTGCCACCACCCAGTTCCTGCTCCCCATGGTGTGCACAGACACACCACATGTCCCTTTGAAGAGAGGAGGCAAAGCAGCGCTTGGGACGCTGCTTCATCTCAGATAAGCTGGAGAGTATGTCTAGGCAGTTTCCTGATCCCAAAATAGCAGCAGAGCCCCCAGAATGCTGCATGCTGGCAGACCCAGGTTATGTCTCTTTTTGTTCTTTGGAGGGTGAAGGTGCAAGCTTTTGCTCTCTAGGCAGAATTCAGGACTGAATAACAAAGCGGCAAACGTTACTCCTTAGTGTAATGCTGGAGATTGGTAGTGGAGATTCTATTTGCAACGCCTAAATACCACTGAATTTTGGTTGAGTGTGAGACACATATTTTACAACATATAAGGAGAGCTCTGAAGAGACAGAAGAGTGGGAAAATCAGCTGGTTGTAGTTCATTTCGTAATTCCCAGAAGGGAACAGGAGTGTGCACTGACTTGTGTGATGTTAGAGATCATCCCCTAATGCTTGCTGGTTACAACAGAAGATATTTTTAATTCAGACTTTCCAATAACAGTCAGTAACTTCCAAGAATATTTAATAGTCCATACGTATAAGAAAAAGAAATGGCCTCTGCTGTGACTTCCTCTAGACAATCTTTTGACCATTCAATTACTGATAAAATATGTATTGGATTGTTACTTTCTCTTAGCTTTGAGACTTAAAGAAACTATTTCAAGAGCAGAGTAAAATATCAGATTGTGTGACTGAGCATGCACTGTTATAATAATATTAATATTATTGAAATCCTAATTGATTTTGGAAGTAAATACAAAACAAATATTAAAAAAATATTGATTTGGAATATGGAAAGCATCATTCATTGCACCTGAAGTTCTCGGCTCTTGGAAAAGAGGCGATGTTTGTTTGCAAATGCTAATGATCCATGTCTGTGTATTTATGAATTGATTGCTATTGAAATGAGGAACACTTACTGATGTTTTACATTCACTGTTAGAAGAGTCAGATTGCCATTTTTATTGCCATATCTCCTTTTATTTCCAACACGTCTTTTTATTACAGGTTTATTGCAATACTCTTGACACACTGCCTTAAAGTAGCGTATTTAAAGTGCTTCTCATTGGTGACTAGTATGGAAAGATCTATATCTACCATTAAAAGGAATAAAAAGAAATATTTTAGAATAGTCAATAGAACTGACAAGCCAGTTTAATGTATTACTATGGATGGCTCAAGAAGCTGATAGTGAGTTTCTGTTGAATGTGTCCCACTCTGTCTTATTTCAAAAGGCACAAGGAAGACACTGAATAACAAACCACTGAAAATGTCAGGAGGCTGTACTTTACTTTATGATTTCAATACCTTGAAGAGAATAGAATGGTATTCAAATATCTTTAGTATTTGATCCTGATAACATAAGGTAAGGCAAACATTTGTTTTATGACTTTGCAATATTCCTGGATTTGCAAACATTAAGGTGCTTTAAGAATTCATCAAATAATCAAATCTGAAGTTCCAGGAGAATGAATATTGACCAACAAAGAGAACAGTGCATTTCTAATGTCAGTAAATCTAATCAATGTTGTAGAGGAATCCTACACTCACCAACATGAATCTGTGAGTGATCAAAAAATAAAGAATCTCAAAATTGGTAATAGGTATAAGTAAGCACAAATAAATTATTCCTGGAACTCTGATGTTTCTTTGGGTTAAAAAAATAATCCTTTTTTTGGATCTCCTATATTCATGTTAAAAATGAAGGATAAAACAACTCCTTTATTGGAAATTTTTTTGGAAAATAATTTTAAAATATTTTGAAGAGAGCAGCAAGCTTTATGAGCCATTTTCATTCAAAATTCCTGTTTCTGCAGTGCTTAATTATTGGCATTTTAATGTCCCCTGGAATCTGCAATAAATCCCTTGATGGTTGCATTTACTGAAAAAGATGTTTTAAGCTTAGAGTCACTAAGAGGAAAGATTTCTTTACAATGATCTGAACTTTCTTTCTGGACTTGAAGTTTATTTGTTCAGGAGAAAGAAAAATGTGGCAGCCAAGACAAGTAGATGCCAATGTATTCAATGCAATGTCTTTATAGAATGTTTGACAATAAGATATATTTGCCTACTGTAAACCTATGTATTTAGCCTAATTCTTACTGTCCAGATATCTTAATCAAAGAATATGGGTATGGTTCATCTACATCTTTCACTATTGTGGAACTCAGCTGACTACAGAAAAAATCAGTCACCCTACCAATGAAAAGTACTGATTTTCTACTGCTGAGTTAAAATTTCAAATGTTGACTTTATAAGGTATTTTGAGACTTTTCAGTTGTTGTTTTCATCTTCAAATAGGACAAGACGAAGGGCTCAGTTCACTTGTCTAACCCTAGATATTGAGCACCAGTGTCAATGCTAGAGCAAATCCTGCTTAACCTGCAGGTACTACACAAGCACTATGTTCAGGCCTTTGCTGCCAGAATTCAGGCGAATAAATCAAGCCTCGAGTCCAGAATATAGGATTCTTCTTTGAAACTTTCAAACATATTTGTTTTAGTTGTATAAAAAAGTTTTATTTCAGTGATTTCCTTCAGAACATTATGGAAACATTTTCCTGCAGAACACAGTAGTACTGTTGATTTTCTACCAGAAATATTTGTCTAAATCTGCTTTGTCTAAATCTACCTCTAAAGGATGGTAGAGTATAAATAAAATATAGATTCTATTAGTTAAAATCAGTGATTGCACTGTCAATTTATTTCTAGCTTTACTTTGAGGTTTTGAGGTACCTGGTACTCTAATTCTCTGGCAGAGGTTTTTCTTAGGTAAAACTTTTCTGTCAGAACAGTAACCATTTTGTTGTCTGTCATCTGGAGAATAAGGTGCTGTTTTGAGTCTATTCCTTCCCTCAAAGACTTTTAATGGATTTTTTAATGCAGTGATCCTAATGTAAGAAGTGACTTCCAGACATCTTCTCCTTTGGCCTCCCCAAATGTTACTTAGAAAGATTTGCTTACTTGCCTCTAGTCCCCTGGCCAAGCTACTTTTTGCTCTCAAACAGAAGCCTTTCAGCCAGGGATCTGAAAATCACCTTCCTTCCCCTTGCTCAGGGGTTTTCACCAGTAGAAGTTTGTCTGGCAAGGGATGAGCAGAGGAGAATTCCCTGCCTCCTTTCCTTTCCAAAGAAGAAAAAACCTCAAATCCAAAACATAGTGTGTGTGCAATTGGATGTGAATGTGTAAATGCACATGGTCTCTCAGGAAGAAGGAGGAATGATACCATCAGTGAAGGAGTGCATAGAAATTAACTGTGGCATTTTTCTGATTCTCATTGAAGTTGAAAGTGTCTGAAAAACCAGAGGCAGTTTTTATTTTATCTTGTTTACCAAAATCTATTGAAAAAGCCTCTCAAAAACATTAAGTACTTAAAAAATACTTAAAAATTATTCAAAAAACATCAAAATGAGACCCCATATATTAATAATCTCAGAAATCATGGCTATTTCGGCAGGTATTACACTGGAAAATATCATGATTTTGTCTTTGCGCCTAAAATGGAGGGATGTTCACTAAATCCAGATGTAAATTACTGTAAATTTTTTTGTGAATATTTGATTTTTAATTATGATTTTCTAACAATATATATTGCGGTCAACTTTTTAAGCTGCAGAAGTCACTGCAGAAAAATTGCCACTTCCTTGGTACAGTGTCACCTTAATATCTTATTTAAAAACTCTCTTTGCCATGCACAGGATACATTGAAAGAAGTATGTATTTGCACTAAATCTATTGACCAAAAACTCAGGATAGAAACATGGTTTTGACCTACCACTTACCTGTACTACTGTCATCAAGATTCTCCTCTGAAAGTACTTCTTATTTCATCATGTGGAAGGCATAAAGATGATTAAATATATCAGACAAATTGTATGTAATATTATAAGGGATCTCCATTCATTTTTATTCCAATATTTCTCTGAATAGTGTGCTAACATTATTTAGTGAGAAGTGGGACGTATTAAACTCAATAATTTATCCTCATATATGTGGGGTTTTTTTCTGCCTAAAAGAGATCTTTTACTGTTCCTCAGCCTATAAAGATTTATTAAGTAATTTTTAAGCAATAAAAATGGGACAAATTTTCATAGGCTTCATTGAAGAAGGTAGTGAGAGACAGTGAACTTGTTCTTTTCATCCTTCTCAGTGGTCAAGCATTAAAAATATAATTAAAGAGAATAATTCTAGCAAAGAGCTCCAGTAAAAGCAAAGGTTGATAAGTTTGATGTATTGGGGTACTAAAGCAGTTGAGAGCAGAATATATTGCATCGGGGTTGATGTTGAAGGGAGCAGCCAAACCCTTCCTGTTGAAGAACTGTTCTGTATTCCTCCTGTGCTCTTTCACTCTCCCACTGGACCACTGCACTGTTGAACTGCGGCAAGCAACCCTCGCTGCAATTCCCAGCAGGAATGGGCCTCACCACTGCAGGGAGCAGCTCAGGGTACAATGATGCCAGCTGTGACAGCCTGGTGTGGGTGTGGGTGTAGGCATGGGAGGCACTGAGGGACATGCACTCCATAACTCTTGCTTTGCCCATGGAGATGCAGGGCTGGTCTCTGTTCCCAGAAGATCTGACTGGAATTTTCCTCAGAGGAAAAATATGCTGCTTGACAAAAGCTTTTAGGGGGGCTTTCGCTGGGCTATGATGCTCCAGGCATGGCTGTGGAAGACAGCGAGAAACTTCTCCATTTCAGTACCAGCAGATCAGGCCTTTGTGATCTTAGGACAAACCCTGGAATACAGAGCTTGCTTTTGCTCTAAAATGTTTACAAGTGAACTAGAAAGAAGTTAATATGAAGTTACTCAAGTACATCCATTAATTTAAGGAAAGAAAAATCCCTAAATGCTACGCAGTATGCCAGGTGAAAACCAGGTACATAACACCAGCCATCATGCCAGACTAACACAATTATCCACTGTTTTCATCAGGCACTGTCTTTTGCATATATACAAAGAGAATATGAATTGTCAGGGCAGAGATGAGCAGTTTAGGGACAGAGAGAAAGGTCCCTTTTCCCTTCTGAGGAAAACTTATAAATGGTAAAGAGTCTCAGCCTCAACAGAGAAAGATGTTGCCAGTTTCACGAAAAAGGGAGCTAAAAATGCCAGCAGGTTATCTGCCAGCCTGTAGTCAACAGAACCTAATTTTTCAAATCATGAAACAAAGCTTGAAGTTACAGAAAATTGCTTTAGCTAGTGGGAAACAAATTATTTCATGGACACAGACCGCATGATCAAACTCGCTGCATGCAGTGGGTGACCCTTCTATAAGGGGGCATAGATACCCATGGCTTGCACACTGACGTGGTGCTGGCACTGGGAAATGAGAACAGTCAGTGAGATTTTTCAAGAATTCATTGCAATCACAGAAAGTTTCACTGGGTTGTCAAAATGGGTCTTCTTTTTGTTTCTTTAACTATGAAGAATTTTAAAATCCCAGTGTTTGCAAAGTAGTTTGTTCATCAGAGGATTAGAAAAATCAAAGTGGCAATGAAATAACTGCATAATAGCCCAAGCATGGAAAATATCCTCCTTCTGTGGCAATGTGGAAGTTACTTGGGGAAGATCAGGAGTTGTTTTGCCAGCATGAAAGATCTTCCAGTCATTTCATGAGTATGAGAGATGTTCTTAATAATTATGGCTTTTCTCTGATATCAGCTGTAACTCATAAAAGTATGGGATTCAGCCATCATACAGATATTTTCATTCCCTTTCAATCTGTTTCTTTTCAATTCTGTCTCTTATTTGTTTACTAAAATTATTTAGTTAAGATGTCATTTGGGAGTCAGATGGAATATTTTCCGGATGGTGCATTTTTCAGTTCATTCAATCTGGCCATTTAAAATGTTATTTCATTGCAGCTTTAGGTCTTAGATCTGCTAAAATTAACATTTGCATTTTCTGTATCATCATGAAACATCTTTTCTTTTCCTTAATCATTTTATCAGCCAGGCCCAGGAAATTCTTAACAAATGTTAATCTATGGGTTAGCATTTGGCTTTGATAAATGAATTCAGCTGCAACAAAATAGCCTAAATAAACAAACTTTTCTGAAGGATCCAAGGAATCGGTGGTATGTGGTGGTACGTCCAGTACAGGCAGCCCACAAAGCAGACAGGAGTTGCAATGAGGTTTGTAAACAAGAAGACAGAGCCTCCAAAAAGTTAAAATAACTTTTTTGGATTACAGTATTTCCTTTGAACTCATCATTCGAAGGACAGAGGAGTGAAAGGGGGGAGAAGAAGATAAGACAGAAAAATATAATGGTTTAGGATTTAGCCATGAGCTAGTCTGGTAAATTGGGAGACTGGAAGGAAAAACCCTAATGAAAGAAGTTGAGAGTAGGAAAAATGGATGATAAATGGAAATCAGTGTTCTAAAGTGAAGAAATTACATCTGAAAAAAGTTTTCTATACAATTCCCTCCATCACAAGGGGACACCTACAGATCACACTACCACACCCCCAACTCTTTGGGAAGTCAAAACCAAATAAATTTATTGTAGAAGTTATGGGAGAAAATAAGAGAAAACAGCCTCAAGCACTGCACAGTCACTGCTCAAAGTGGAATCCTGCTTTCATTCCCTTTCATTCCCCCCTGCATTCCTCTGGGTTCACATCTAGAACAAGCACTTCAGTTCTGCTCCAAATAGATGTGCTGAGCAATGGTGAAACGGGAAGAGGAGACAAGTGCAGGCAGCAGCTTCACAGCACAAACCCCATAGGCTGGGCTGGGGCAGCACCCAACACTGCCCTCAAACAGGAAATAAAGGAGAAAGGTCTTTAAGGAAACAGCTTTAGTTTTATGTTCATGAACAAAGTGCTGGTTAAAACTCTGTTGAGTGGTTTTCAGATATAATACCCTGAACACTTATGAAAAGTTCACATAAATTAATGAAATACTTCTTATTAATTTCTCTGGATTCCTGATTCCTTTTTAAGCACTGTTATTCCTGGCTTGTTCACTCCTCCAAGCAAGCAGTCTTTAGGTGTGGCGGATGTGCTCGGGATATTCTTAAAATGCACATCATTTTTTTGTCTTCTGACACTCTAACACTTGTGCCTGCCATGGACTCAGTCATCTCTAATAAACCCACAATACTTTTTTGAGTGTCTCTAGTGCAGAACTTGCCATTGGTCACAATAATTTGCTTACAGAGAAAATGGATGAGATTCTAGACCTAACTGATACACAAACCAAAGCTCAGAAATCTTGACAATGGTATAATACTTCCAAAATAAGATTGATGAATGCGCACAGGTATATTTTAAGATAACTCCAGGGAGTTTGGTTTCATGATCATAAAGCATGATAGAGACATCTCTCATATTTTATCCAGATTCAAAAGATTACTTAATGTGCTCTAGTAATCTTACCTTTCCTTCTGAGAGTGACTTCTGAAAGTGTTCAGTTCCCAAATTAAAACAAATGCAGAAAGTACTTTCCATCTTTGTGACTATGACAAATGAAGCATTAGCTGTACTGATGCTGTATGAATCTGGTCATTTAGCAAATGTACCCCACCTGGAATACTGCATCCAGCTCTGGGGCCCCCAAGGAAAGAAGGACATGGACCTGTTGTAGTGAGTTCGGAAGAGGCCATGAAGATGCTCAGAGGGCTGGAGCACCTCTGCTATGGGGTGTTCAGCCTCGAGAAGAGAAGCTCTGGGGAGACCTGAGAGCAGCTGCCAGTGCCTAAAAGGGCCTATAAGGAAGGCAGAGAGAGACTTTTGACAAGGGTACAGAGTGATAGGACAAGAGGGAAAGGCTTTAAACCGATAGAGGGCAGGTTTAGATGAGATATTAGGAAGAAGTTCTTTACTCTGAGGGTGATAAGGCACTTGTACAGGTTGCCCAGAGAAGGTTTGGATCCCCCAGCTCTGGGGGTGTTCAAGACCAAGCTGGATGGGGTTTTGAGCAATCTGCTCTAGTGGAACATCGCAGGCAGGCTTGAAACTGGATGGTCTTTAAGGTCCCTTCCAACTCAAACCATTAGAGGATTTGCAAAAAGTTGCTGGCAAGAATAATGGAAAAATCTTTCTCATCTCTGTGATGAATTCTGGCATGTAAAGTCCAGATTAAACATCAGGAGAAAGCGTGCAGTAGTAGAGTTAATAAAACTCTGTGATAGGTTGCTCAGCTGTAGAACATGCAATATAGTGTATATGTCTGAGTAAAAGTAGGAATAGAATAAATATGGAGGTTTCTACCTTTGGCAGGGGATAGACTAGATGAACTCTGCAGGTTGTTATTTCACTCTGATCTTTTACGATTTGTATGCTCACCTAAGTTTCTTAATAAGAAAAAGAATTGTTTGGGAACAGTTAGGCTGCTGATGCCCTGAAGCCACTGATTAAAGTTTTTCCTACCTGTTAATATCTATTTGCAATCTTTTGATTTACTGTAAGATTATAAACCTACTGGGCCATGATCTGCCTGTTTTTTTCTTTTTTTTTTTTCTGTTAGTATACTATCTAGTGCCGTGGATTACATTATATTAATTTCAGTTATTAAAATGTATACCATTACTTTATTCATCATCATCATCACTGCAGCTGTGGTGCATGCTGAGCCAGTGTTTGGTGGGAAATGAACACTCAATGACCATTGCCCTCTCCTGAGGTTGGTGTGGCCAACAGGCTTCTGTGGGGTTTAGAAACAGTCATCAGAGAGTGGAAACCTGAACTGCAAGAGAAAATTATTGTGGGGGAAACCTTGGAAAACCACTTTTATAATTAATAAACCTTGACAAAAGTACACGACATGATGGTTCATAATCATTACTACTGGTAATGTTTGCCCATGGGACTGATACCAGGTAGAGAAGGCAGGTAACAAATCTTTAAATACCAAGCCATGAGATTGGAATTGGAAAAGTGTTGCCCTGAGTTTGCAGTTCTTCGATGTTTTCAGTTTCTGTAAAAGTTTCTCACGCACTTTCTGTAAACATGGTCATGTTTTGTTAACTGTACTTTATTGTTTTTCATTCCATTCTCCTAGGCAGAGACATTTGATGGATTTTTCCTTTGACCAGTGTGATTGAGGGGTGGTAATTTCTCCCTCCAATCCACGGTGGTTTTTAAGAAGATATAAAATAAAGTTCGGGGTTTTCGCCCCGGCTCTCTCTCTCTCTCTTTACCTTGCTCCCACCTGGCGAAGTCTGCGTGGTTTTTTCATGTCTGAGTGCGACAGAAAAGGGAGAGAAAGATCAAAGCAGTATTTACAGTAACAAGTGCCATGTGGACCATGCCTGAAACCAGACCAGTGTCATTTAAATTTATTAAAAAATTCTATCTCCATGCAGGATCTGACAAAAGTTATAATCTGAAAGACATCCTCTGTTTTGCAGTAATATCTTCATTTAAATAAATCTGTCTGATTCTAGGATGAGCATCACAGAATGCCAGCTCTCAGTGACATTAGTCTTTGTAGTTGGATTATACATAAAGATTAATAGTAATAGGTACAAGAAATTTAAACTGGAGATAGCTGAGAAAAATACTTTATTTTAACAGAAATACTCAGGTTTCAATTCTTTTTCATTGTTTTCCAAGTGTTTAAAATCTTCTCCTGATCAGACAAGAAAGATTTGTCACATATTAAGGAGAACCCCAGGATCAGGGGACTAACCTGGAAGTTCCATATTCAAGCCTCTAATATGAATTCCTTCTGTAACTTTATGTTTCTGACAGAAGGTAATATTAGTGAACATTTTTAACACAGATAGCTTGAATCAAAATTATTAAACGTGAAGGAAATATTTCACTGTGTTCAATCTTCACATGTAGAGTATTGCTTCATCCGCTGGGACAGCATAAAAGTAATTTTTTCCTTACTGAAATATGGCCTAAAAAATGGTTTGAAAGGCATGTGTCAGTTCTTTTCATGGCTTCCTAAGTATCTTACCTCAAGTAAGAGGTAAGCCTGAATCAGCCTGAATTTACTCTTATAGTTATTCTACACTGGGACAACACCCCTGATTTGTAGTCCTGATACAGAGTGTTAAATTAGGAACCAAACTGGGTATCATTTATATTAGTAGGTGTATAACAACATGAACAATTGGAGGGTTTCAGTTTTCTTAAGACATCTATGGCATAGACATTTATGTCTGTGTCATCCTAAAATCAGATTTCTGCCCAATGGAAGGAAACTTATCTGACCAAATATAGGTGTCTATTTTAGGATGAGATAATTGGTATCTGAAGAACTAATTCTGCCCATTATATTAAAGAAGAGCCCAGGACTGCTTGAAAGTCCACAGACATCTTCAACACTTCATCTGTTGAAGCCACCTTTCAAAGGCCATGTCTGAGACTAAGCATCTGGGCACATGGGAATACACATGGATACAAAAACCCACAGGAGTCCACAGCTTGGAGGCCCGATCCAGCTGGCTCCTGTACACACAGTCTGACAGATAAATTGAAAAGTTAAAAGACAATTTTATGATCCTTCACTGCCAGAAGAAGTTAACCATGCTGATGCTCTGGGGTGGTCATGTTCCTTTTAGCATGGGGTCTCACATTACAATTCACTCTGTGACCTTGGGTAGACACCAGCCATCCCATGGCCTCTGCAGAGCAGCTTTTAAGCCAGAATGACAGTCCCCACCTCAGAGTATCAGTCTGACTCCCTAACTGAGTAACTTTGCCAGCATTCACATTCTATTAACACCTTTTTACTGTTTCATTCTTGATTAAACTGCCTTGGACATATGCTAATATGTACTTCAGAGAAGGTTTAATTTTAAGAGATTAAATTTTTCAAATCCCTCTTTCTGTAAATTAGAAGCTTCCTCTTCCAGAAAAGCAAACACACAGTTTAGAAATCCCAGCTTTTGAGGAGTATTTATAATTACAGTTTAGCATTTTAGTACTCTCAGTAAGAAATATTAGTAAGATCACAAACTTAAGTGGAGTTCCAACAGCCTGATCCCGTGTTGCAGGGCTCTACACTAGTTAGTGCAAGCACCTCATTATGGTCTCACCAGTAATGCGGCAAAATAGTGCATTAAAGTGGTAAAATTAAGGAACAGCCACTCGAATGCTAATGATCAAGGCAATTCAGATTGCTGCAGTGAATATAGAATCTGAATGTACACAGGAATCTCATATGCAATAAAACATTGTTCAGTAAGTTTTACAGAGTTTCCCTTTGGCCACAACCCTCCATGTGGTGGCAGCTAAGAGGATAGTCTTGACTGACACAAGACAGTGCCTAGGAGGGGTACTGAAGTTACTGTTCTTTGCTTCCAGAGAGAAACTGCTGGAGAATAAGAGACAGCGGTCCTTCAGTACTGGAACTCGAGTCCTGTCTGTCATCAAAATTGCTGGTCTCCAGAGCCTTTCATGACCCTCCTTCTAGTGGTAAGCCAAGCCTGGCAAGGTGTGAGCATGATCCAACACCTTGCTTTGATCCTTGAAATGCCAATTTTCACTGCAAGGCAACAGTTTTAAAGTTCATGCTGTTGCTAATGATGGCTTTGATGTAATTGACAGTGCTGAATTGACTCAAAATGCCAATTTATCCACATTGTTCTGAAGAGTTTGAAAGTTTTTCTGTTTATTTCAGTACATTTGCTGATCTAATAAAAGATAATATTCTTCTCTAAAACTTTGTATCCATAGACCCTAAATGCCAGATGAAATCTTCGTCATTAGAGACATTCCAAGTTTAGCTGGACAAGGTGATCCACCTTTGAACATGGCCTTGCTTTGAGCAGGAAGATAAACTAATTAGTGTCCAGAAACTCCTTCCAACCTATCTGTGAGTTTGTAAGGTTTAAACCTAGGTAGGTTTCAAATCTGTCCTTTTTATATCTTTGTATTGAAGGATATGGACAAAGATTTTGATTCTGGTAATAGCTCGATTGGTTTCAAAACAGCAGATTCTCAGCAAGCTGTGAGGAAATATGAAGCAACATGAGTTGAATTGCCAAGGATACTGCAAGTTTCCTTTTAACTGCCTTGGGCTTCCTAAATGGAGGATTTCCAACTGAAGACAGTTTTCTGCAGGTCTGACAGTTGTGCCCTCAATGAAAAGAGTTCAATAGCGAAATTCAGGGTAATAGATGCATTCAGTCTAAAGAATATATATTAAATGCATATGTACAGTGGGATATACAGCAGCATGGCTTGAAGAGGTATATCTGTCATGTGATAATGCCTCTCCCTCACACTAGAAACAGATTTGGTTATGGAAGGCAGTGCTGTCACTTCTCATGCCTGTATTACATGCATGCATATGTGGGGGTGGTGGTTGGACAGAGAGAAAGAACTTTATCAAGGAATGAGCATAGCTTTATTTTTACAGAGGATCACATGCAATGTCTTTATCTGCAACACATTAAAATTTTCACAACAGGAAATTAAACAATGTAAGTTACACTTGAAGGAAATTTGCAGTCAATTTCAAATAGGAGCTTTCTAAACTGCTAATAAATCTTTAACGCCTTTGGCATTGAAAGGGAGCTTTCATTTTCTGCAAGTATTTTTCAGTGTAGTACTGTGTGTTTATGATATCCATATCATATTTAGCATTCACTTTAATGGATCAAATATTTCCTTAATTGAAAACAATTCCAGTGCAGCAAGGGTAGTTCAGATTTTTACTTGAACTAATGTTTTACTTCATCTAAAATTAATGATGACTAGTGGGGGCTTATTCATATAGTAGAGTGTAATTAAAAATGATGCAGTGATTCGGGTTATTCTCTATGGCCCCAATTCTGCAAATACACATGAGACTATCTTTATGCAAGACAGGTTTTATACTAAGTTCTACAGAAATATTCAAGGATATAAAAAGGCTCAGAAGAAGAAATGGTTATAAAATTAAGATATGTATGTATCTGTTGCTGTGCTCAGGATGTTCTGTAGCATCCATAGTGCTCTTACTGAACATCTCTACCTGCTCAGCATCAGTCAGAGTCACTATTCTTAGTTCATAGAAAGAAAACCAAACCTTATGACTCCAGGAAGGATGGGAGTTGAGAAGGGGGAATCAATGGATGAATTTTTGTTAACCAAGATTAATTGATACTTTTGGCTTTGATTTAAATTAAAATAGCGTGATGAAATTCAATCCACTGTTGCCAACACAGGAGCTTGTGAAGCCAAGAAGATTTAACTGAGCTCACACTCCAACTGCCTTATGGGAATAAAAAAAAAAGAAATCTAACATTAGATGTTCACAGATCTTGGCTCACATCTTCTGTAGCACAAATCATTTTGGCCTAGAGTTTATTGGATGAAATATGTTTTCTGACACTGTGTAGGTGATGGAAGTTACAAAAAAATTTACATTTGATAATACGAGCTGTCAAAGAGTATCAGTTTCAAAATTTTGTCCATAAACTATGGTGGGATTTACTGGGTGGATTCATCTGATGAGGATATTAGGCATTTTTTAGGTCAATCAGTAATGATCTACTTGCTGAGGCACTTCTAGCAGTCTGTCTCATAAACAGAGCCAGAGGTTGAATCCCATCAGTGTTGATGTACGAGCTCCAAGCTAGAAGAATGAACTAGTGCCACTCTACTGAGTCTTACTGGTTGGGCATGGTCAAACATAACTTTATCTAAATGGCTGTAAGGAGGAGACAGCCCCTGTAAAACACTCAAGAGATCAGGCAAAGTTAGTACAACTGTGGACCTAGCGGTACTGGAGGTTTGAGGTTTTGTATGTCAACTCCCTTCCTGGTTTTCCTGTACAAACACAGTGATGAGAGGGACCTGTTTTAGCTGAATGATTGAAAAATGCATCTGATTGTATCTTTTAAACTTATAAAATAGGAAACATGACTGAGTCCATTCTTAACTTAAAGACAAAGACCTGTCCAACATACTCATACTGCTTTTTAAAATTTAGGTACCCTGCACACCCTTTATTCAGAAATTGCTTGTATAGCGTCATTCTGAGTGAATGAAAGTGCTTGCATGAGCTACTGATCAAGAGAAATTACCAAAGAATATTTTAATTGTCTAAATTATTTACACTCTGCCTTAAAAAAAATTTAGTTTGTGCCTTTGCATTCATTAATACTTAAAAAATTACCTGAAATATTATGTAAAATAACAGCTAGTAGTTCTGTCTATGAAGTCTATTGCTCTAGCACACTGATGACATCAATATCTTGGGGAGTATTACAGTTAAAATGTATTCATTCGGCAATGAACATTTATTGGTTAAATAACTAAATAAAATTCAAATACGTAATTTCACTTATTTACATTTTTTTCCATACAGCTGTTCCAAAAGAGACTGAAATAACACATTTCTATTGAGAAGCAACTGATTTCCTTTTACAAGCAGAATACATGAATCTGAACAGGCACAAGTTTTTGAGACAGAAACATGTGAGAGGGTTTTACCAATCTAGAAATTTGTTGCATGAGATAATTTGTCTACAGTAGCATGGAAATCTCCCTCCAAGGGCTGTCTTGCTTTTGAGTAGGTCTCCACTGTATTTTAACTAAAAAAATCCACACAACAAAGACCTAGAAGAGAAAAAAACAAGTCACTTTAGGTTTTGGACAGTAACTGACATATCCGAAAAAAATATCTCATAGCTAAAATAACAATTTTTAAATTTATCTTCTATTTCTCATATTCAGTAGGTTTTACATATGGTCCCCAACCTTAAAAAAATAAGCTTTGCCTCTAGTCTGTGTAGACAGTACTGTTTAGATTCCTCTTCCAAGGTACATATTTAGCTTCATGGGGGTCCTAAGAAAATAAAGGAAGCTCTTACTAGCCTGTGACATTAGGTATTCCAGGAGCCTCTTGTGCAGTTTTCTTTGTTCCTAACAGCTCCCATGGAGTCAATTTAAACATTGAGCCTGCTCAGACTATGAAGCATATGGGTAATTTATATTAATGCTAATGTGAGACATTCATGCATCGGGGAAACATATCTTCATGTTTTTAACTTTTCATTTGCTTTCACTCTCCAGGAAGAATTTGAAAGGATTTTGCCTGTGTGGGAAAAGTTAACACTAACTGAAGATGTATTTTATTCTTTAGAAATGTTTTTCTAATTTTTTTTCCTCATGGAGCAGTTGTGTTCAGTCTGTCTTTTTCCCTCTTTTACCATGATTAGTTGTAACTGGGTTAGGCTTCATCCTAATTGGTAGATTTTGTAGCCTAATCCAGACTCTGTTTCACCAACTCCTTTAGAAAGTGGGTGAATGGAAAAAAAAAATAAATGTATGGAGTCTTCCTGAATTGATTTCTTGTAGGAAAGGCAAAAAAAAGGACCCAGGACCAGAGACCAAAGCTGCAGCTATACTCTCCACTGGACCAAAGTTAGCTCAGCCCTTGGTGACCACCTGAGTGTACTCATTGGCTGCCCAATGGCTCAGGTTCATGAGAAGCAGAGTTGGAGCTCTCCAGATGTGTGCTCAGGGCGGGCTCAGCCCTCTCTGTCCTGTTCCCTGTAAAACAGATTTAACTTAAACATTTCTGAGCGTCAAGAACATAACCCTGCAAAAGGCAGATCCAGTGTCTTTAATGCATCTTTTTTGTCTCATCTGATCCTTCTAACCTGAGCTTCCAGCCAACACATCTTATTATGTCTCAGTCTGCTGTACTGAAGGACACTCTATTATGAGACTTCTGTTCTCATGTCAGTACTTAAAAACCTACATGAAGTCATCCCCTTAATCTTCTCTGCATAAATCTAAGCCAGCAGGGCTCTTTGATTGTGTCAGTATAAAGAACAATTTTCGATCTTTTCATCCTTCCCATGTTCCTTCTCTGTACTCTCTGCCCTTTAACAAAATCCTTCTTGAAAGAACTTACTTGTTTTCACATTCTTGGTGTCCCACTAGTGCAATTCTCATTGTAAAATTCGCCTGTAGCTTTTAACAGTTCAGGTCTTTTCCAGTGAGAGGAAATACTTTGAAACACCATAGAACAGTCATAGCATGAACTCATCTTCATGTCTCTGTCTGCTGTGACCTCCATGCCCTCTTCAGCAGTGGTGAACATGGCCTGTGTTCAGCTTCCTTGGGTTTTAATGCCAGACTTGCTGTGGGGGATCATCTTCACAGCTTGTGGCACTCACAGTTTCATCTCACCTGTCAATCTTCTCTGGAAGCTGTTGAGAAAGATGCTAAACAATATCATGCTCATTGGCCAGTTGTATTTAGAGATCCACATACTGATTTTTCAATTAAGGTTTAAAAGCACACAATTAATGTGTATTTTTTTTAATTTTGTAGTATTTTAATTTCTAATAAAAATTTGGTCAGAAGTTGTAGAAGGCTCTGTGCTTGCAGCGCACTATTATTTTTTCAATCAAATTTATGACTTCGTTGAGACAATATATCAAGTTAACTAGCACAACTTATTTTCAATGGATCTTAGGCAATAAGAAATAATTTTACTAACCTCCTTGCTTTGGCCGTTCTTTAGAGCTGAAAGGCCCAGTAGGCCCACCACATTCTCTGCTTCGCCTTTTCCGTATTTTCTTACAGCACTGGCTTCCTTTCAATTTTCTGAAGCTAGCTTATGGTTTTAAGTTTTATTGAAAATCAGTGCTAAGGATACAGAGAGCTGCTCAAACAACATTTTAAACTCTCTGATGCAAGCCATCCAGACCTACTGATATAAAAATATACAACTTCAATAGCTGCTTTTTTGATATTTCTTTGACTCACTGTCAGAAGAGAAAATACACCATCATCATCACTAGATGTGCTGCCATCACAGCATATTGATTGTTCTACAAAGCCCAAAAGAGAAACGTGTCTTCTCTGCTATACTGTAGACAATTCTGTAGACATCCCTTACTATATTAAAAAACCCCTCACTTCTTTACATATTCCTTTGTTCCAAATTTACTTGCACAATATTGCTTTTATCCTGAACTTTCCTGACCCTGTAGTTTTCCTCGTGCCTTTACCACTTATTACAGTTTTATGTCCTAATTTATATTCCTCAATATCTATTTCTTCTTCCTCTTTCTTTCTTCCTTTCTTCTTCTTTCTTTCTTTTTCTTTCTTTCTTTCTTTTCTTTCTCTCTTTCTCTCTTTCTTTTTCCTTCCTTCCTTCCTTCCTTCCTTCCTTCCTTCCTTCCTTCCTTCCTTCCTTCCTTCCTTCCTCCCTGTGCAATGCTTGTGAAACATTTATCAATATTATTAGTATTATTACCACTATGTCATTTTACTGCACAGGTCTGACTTTTTAGCTGGAGTGATTTCATTTCCAGCCACAGGGTTCTAACAGTTTTAACTTTATATTTATTCATGCTTTTCCATTTGGGTTTTTTACCCCCAATTGATGTGATCAAAGCTGTCCTCACGTTTGTGATACTGTGAAACTGCTCATGTAAAGCAGAGAGCTCACAGATGCAGAGCAGATGCGCTCAAATCATGAGCACTTGAAGTTGTTTCTACATAGAGCTATGCAGCATCACACAGAGCTCACTCTGAACAGGCTAGTAGTAAAAGTCTGATTGCATGATGATTTAGAACAGTATTCCCCATGTTCACCTTTTAATATCCAAATTTATCTCTTTTTTTAGGCAACAGCTGTGTTCTGAACAGCAACATCTGCAAGACTTCTTCAGCAGTTCCTGTCAAAAATTCTGGCAAGGTGCAAACAAGCTGGTTCAGGTGCAAGGAGGCAAATGCTGATGAGTGAGGATATGACACTGAAGTTACCTTTATTCTGTCACCATTTAGCAGCTGCAGAGGCTCGAGAGCAAGACCAAGCACACAGCTTGGGAATACACAGCCATCACCTCATTTATGGTTTCTATCCATTGTAATGAGCTGGACCTACCCATTATCAGCCCAACAATTAACATGCTCACACTGCACTGCCGGGCACCCAATGAGATATGCTGGCCAACCAGTCATCAACAAACTGATCTATGAAAAGGGAGGATCCTTGATTACACTTTGTTGCTTTTTTCATCCTCTTTTATTTTTTTTTTTTTTCTCTTCTATTAGCAATTTTATAGCTTATCATTAAGCACCTTTTTTCTGATTACTGGATAATTTCTCTTCTTTGCTATGAACAATTACTAACGATTATCACTTTCACAGTCTCCCCTGCCTTTGTTTTGATTCCCTTATTTTGCATGGCTCAGTAATCTACATGCTTTCTTGCTCATAGTGTGAGGCTCGTCAGCTTATGCTCAAGTCTTTGGCCTATGTCACTCTGTCCTACCTGTCAGATAATTGGCATGTAAAGAGTCCTTAAGTATTTGCTTCTAAGCTGTGATTCCAGCAAACAATATAACTTTTGACATAGAATAACACTTTACCTCCCTCTTTGTCCACTCATCCCTTCCTAAACAGGTAATAGGAGAAGAAGAAGCATTCCAGTCATGCAGATATCATGAAGCTTCATTCTTTCCCACAAGGCTGAATTTATGCTCAGAAATGCATTTCAATTACTATTATTACACAGGTCGGTAGCATGGTTGTGTAGGGAATTAGCACATTTATCTCCTCTTATCCCTGGGTGCCTTCATTAATTTTGTTCTTGGCATCTTGATTTTTTGCTGAATTAGTGCTTATTTATCCTCTTCTCTTTTATTAACTGAATACCTTCCGAATTATCCTCCTTGTCTGTCCTCTAAAGCAGTGAGTTGCAGGTTACACTAAAAATTCACCTTCCTCTAAATAGATTAGTCTTGCACAAAATCTTCCACAAAAATCCTCTATTTAACTCCCTTTTTTCCCCCAACAATTCACTTTCACAGCCTTACACACTGCTTCTTTCAGAGAACAGTAAAAGACGATCCCTGGATATGGTCCTTGCATATTCAGCATCACACCAGGTTCTTTGTGAGTCATCTGCAGCATGTGCATGATGCAGCCTTAGAGTGCTTAAAAGTTGTATCAAGTAGCAGCCAGCCATGAGGTGTTTGTCCATATCGCTCTGTCAAGGTAAGTTCTGTAGTTTCTCTGAATATCTATTAGTGCCTGAGTTCTCTGTAGAATTCATTCCTCAGCACACTCAGCGTGTTCTTTGCACGATGGCAGTCCCAGCACAGCCATGTTCATCCTGTTTGTCTCTCTGTGGGTGCCATCTCCCCATCACATCTCTTGATGTTAAAGTATGCAAAGCTACCACCTGTCTGTCTCCTGTTTTCCTTTCCTGATCAGTCTGTGTTCTGCTGTGCTACTGATATTTTCAAAATCTGTCTCAATTTGTCTGATCATTTCTAGAGACTGTGTTTGTCCCTGTTTACTTCAGTTTTCATATGCTGTAGGTCCCTTCTGACTTCAAGAAGAAATAAAACCTGATCTATCCATTCACACTTACTGATCCATCTCTGTCTACAACATATGAGACATAGAATGGTGTCTGGAAGGAAAATACCTCACTCTGCTTCTCAAGTGGTTTTAGTGAAGTGTTTGGTGCCTTATGTTTTTGTCTTGTCCACTTTTCTTTGAGAAGCAGATATTTCAGCGCAGATTAGACTGAGAGTTTGGAGACTACATTCTGATGATATCAAAATGACTCAACGGGCTCCTTCTGCTAAGTCAGACTGCCCCATCCTATAACCCAGAGAGAAATCTAAGAGAAGCCAAACCCCGACACTCAGCGCTGCCATGTAAAAAATCAGGAGATGTGAGAGACCTGTCATACTGATAGAAGAATAATAATCCTTCAACTCCTCTTCATTTAGATATCTCTTTGCTTTTTTGGGAGTCACTTAATCATAGGACATTAAACATATGCCATATGTATAAGTAATGCTGTTCCAGGGATTTAATGGAAGCAGACTGATTAAATCCTATCAAGGATACAGTTGTCATCAGAACTGTGTCTTGAGATAATGAACTTGACACTGCAGTAGAATCCATCACTCCACTATTGAATTACTAGACTTAGGAGTTGTTACCATAATTAAGAGCCAACTCACCATACATCTAAGTAGGTATATCACATGAATCAAAAATCTTGCTCTTTTCTGGGTCTTAGACATCAAATATCAAACTATGAGAAGAATATTAGGATTTACCACTCTGAATCATTTCTGGAGTACAGTGCTGCTACTGGAGTTTTTTTGATTTTTTTTTAAGCATGGACGAAAGGAAAGATGCATCCTGTTTTTCAAAAAACCATGGAAAGCTAAAACCACTACCCTAACTTTTCTTAGATCTGAACATCAATGTGAGACTGGAGGACCCAAGTTATAGCTGATGTCTACTTGATACAATGAAAAAATTCATGTCTCACCAAAGTAGGGAGTGACATAACCTTTAGTTTACAGTTCCAGACATTGAGTAAATAAAATATTTTGTGTTGCCTTCTTTTGAAAAGGTGTTACTAATAGAGCTTCTTTGGTTTGCTTTTTAAACACCTTTAGAAAAAAAAATTCACATAGATGCTACTTAAGCTGTCATGTTGCAAGCATCTTTAATCATAAATGAAACTTGTATATTCATGAATTCTGAATTTCAAGCATCATATGGGTGACAAGTACATTCTGAATCATATCAAGTGTATACAGCAGATATTTGTCAAATGCACTATTTCTGACCATGAGTAGCAGCCATCAATGTCAGCTAACAGAAATGATGGAATGCACCTGTTTTGTGTTGCTGGTTATGCTTTAAACTTTGATGAAAGATGAGACTTTCACCAACTTCCCTGGATGCTATGATGCCATTTTTAATATGTTACAGGGTTTTATTTAACATTGACTTTTCATTTCTGTGTTTGTGTCTGAAGTTGGCCAACATACTTTACTCCTGGCCTTTCTTTGAGTTTTCACCACCCCTTGGTCCCGCTCAAGTATAGTATTCTACTAATATTTGTTTTCTGTAAAAATTCCTCAGAGTGGTAATGTTTTAATCCCCATAGCACACAACTATTCTCCACTGAGAGAATTTCAATTTCCAGAAACATATAGGCTACATTTCTTTTCGACTAGATGATGAGATCATTCCTAAAAGGAATAATGCACTAGCCTGTTCACAGAGTGCCTTGCTTCCAGAGCTATTTCTTAGCCTGCATTAAGGAGGTCATCTAGGGGAATTATGCACTTTCTGTATATGTTCCTCTGGGGAGCTGAAACAATGAAGATAGTTTGTCTGTAAAACCATGTTTTCCTGATGCTGCGTAACAAAAGTCATCTTGGTGAGCTACTGAAGACAAAGCTGCTCTCTGCAACCTGCCAGGTGACCACAGGCTGTTTTGGGCCTTTGGGCCCAGGATGCTTACCCGCTGTTTGATTAGACCAATATATTTTTTTCCCCTTCCAGGTGATAACCGATGAAATGTAGTAGTGTATCAAGTTATACCCAGTGTGCCTTCTTCAGACTGTGCTTCCTTTACTTTTCAGCTTTCAGTATGGCTTTGAAATTAATTCTACAAGTTATTGAGTGCCTGATATTATAAGGCAGTGAAGTGGAAGCTCCCATCTCTCAAAGAACAGCACTCCATCCTACCACTACCTACTGTTCTTAAATACAGCCAGAGACCTGAAACTTCTTATTCCTTTTCCAGTTCTTCTGAGATTTTAATTTTCTTTTTGGTACAGTATACTTAATAATTTTAATACAGTGGCCATCAAGCTGATTGACTCATAAATTTGGAATGAACCTTTCAAATGTGTCCAGAAAACACTGAATGTCTAAGATACTCTACAGCTGTGAAGTATTCAAAAACCTTTATCTTTCATTTTCTTGAGGGTAAATCTTTTGCTCTGGAAAATGCCTTGGGTAAATAGCTAGATTTTCAAGACATCACAGTTCATTAGCTTTAATTCATACCACAGCACAGACATTGCAGTCCCCTCTGGGCTTTACAAATATTCCTGTAAGTGCCTCCTGAACTCTCCTCTCATCTATGCATGAGGTAACGCTGTTCACTGTCTTCCCTCTGTCGCTGACCCTTTGTTCTTCCAAACACAGCAGATACAATGACTTCTCTAATGGGGAATATTTCTCATAAAACACCGATAAAAGTGATTGGGAATTTTGGGTTTACTCTTCACATTGAAGGAGAGTAGGATTGGTCACAAAGAGGGTTTTTTTGTGTTTCCATTGAGGGGAGAAAAATGCTGCTGTGTAAAACACATCTGTTTTCTGCAGCTGACTCTATCTGAAATCCTTTGACTTTATATCAACTAATCAAATATTAATTTGACCAGAAAGAGAGGGAGTAAGCACGAGGGTGACACAGCATGACTGCCATCGCACCTTCTCGCTTCCAGTCTCCTGTCACAGTCAAGTAACTCCTTGATGTAAAATAAAATAGCCAAGAACTGCAGTGCAGATTGCTTTGCTTCTCAAGGAATGCCACAGCCTCCTCTCAGGAGAATCATAGGCTTTACTAATACTGTAACCTGAGCCCGACCTGAGAAGAATTCCCTCAGTCTCTCTGGTTCTGTCTGGCCCCTTCCCAAAACAATTTTTAGCCTAGTGATAAGGGGACTCATATAGAAAATATAGGTTCAATTGCCTTCAGGCAGAAGACAATATGGGACTACAGACTCTCCAATCACAGAAAATTGCTATGTGCTAAACTGTGGTTGACAGCAAGTGATTAGCAACATATAAAGCCTTATCCAAAGCTTGTGTCTGTTTCTGAGGACACTTCAACTCTCATCAGGACTCTGAAACTGTACATGTGGAAATGCACACCGTTCTCTATCCTGGAAGAGCTCAGATGGGAGTTACATCACAGCTACCACTCATGCTGAGACAGGTTAAGGCACATGAGAAATGATGGTGTTGAAAACAGCTCTCAGTGCGCTGAGATGCTCCCAAGGCTAGGCAGAAACTGAGTTTAGGCTCTGACCATTCAGATTTTGATATTAAGTGTGTAAAGCAGAACCGCCTGCAGCTTATTGCCTGACTCTTTCAGGGATCCACCCTGTTCCTATGTTTGTTGTAGGCCATGGTGAAAATCTTTGAGAAAATGCAATAAATTTAAATTTATTTATATCTACAGGTTGATTTCATGTGAGAATTCTGACTTTTTAGTTCTATATTATACTAATGTAAATAATACTGTATTAATATATTTATAATCTATTTAACTATTTCAGGCTTAGTGAAAGGACCTGTTTCACAGTAGACTGAATATTTCCAAACTGACATTTTATGACAATTTATGAATTCCAATTTATGAAATTATGTGTCTGTATAAGCAAGTTCACATAAGAAAAGAAGAAAGGAATGAATTACAAGGGTATTTCAGAAGTGTACTTGTCATGTAACTTAAAGTGTCTTTTCTGTGTACGTTCGTTTATATTTAGATGCATTGACAATTGCCATATTTAGCTGTACAAAACACTTTTTGCCTATAATGCATCTACACTGATTACGTTTTGCAAACACATCATTCTGTCAAATTATTCTGTCTGCTCTTATGTCCCACTTTCATTTTTCTCTCCATATTGCTGGATGCCCAGTTTTAGGACCACCTAAGGGATTTTAAGAGAGAAGCTAGTTCAGCTGGTCCTAGTTGTTCCTAGTATTTTTATGCCATAATCCAACATACTTGAAAAGTAATTAAGGTGCATGACAGTGGTTGAAAGCAGTGGGTGCTGGTGATATCGATGGATGTGCCCCACATCATTCAGGATGTGCACACTCTTGTCAGATGACAAATATCTCCCTGGGCCAGAGGCAAACCACTTGCCTTGCCATTCTCCTTGGAATGATTTTGCTGCCCAATTTCAAATGCAAAACAATACACCATGAAGACATACGGAATCATTTAAACTCATTTTGACCTATCTATTAAAAACACCAGAATTTCAATAAAGTGAGGCTTGTATACATAAGCAAAGTTCTTTTGCCTGTTACTTTTGTATCTGTGTCAAGAATAACTTACAAGCAGTTCTCCTGTATTTCCTCAGTCTGTCAGTAAAAACATCATTTGTTGTTCTCTTTTCGTTAAGAACAATTTTATTAAGTTGAGATCTGTCTCCTGTGGGAAATGAGTGAAATTATCTTCAAGCCTCTATCCACATTCTCTGCAAAATCCCACAACAAATTCTTGTGGTTAAATAATTTCATCTGTAATACTGTGTCCTGAGGTACCAGGTTTGTTGTCACAATGCCTGGCTTTGCCCTTCTAGTATAGATGTATTTTTTATCAAATAGTCATGATGTTTACCTCTGAAAAAGACTGCATTAATTCAAGAACAGAAGAATCAAGCCAAGTAGAAATAACACTTTGGTTTTGACTACCCAGAACATTAGGAAATAACAGAATAAAATCAATCTCTAGCAGAAAGATTGGATTTTGGAGGAAGGAGAAAATAATGTGGCTCTGAAACTATTAAATGAGGTAAATGCATAGTTTGGAAGAAATGAGCGTTATGCGTTTATTTTAATATTTCACTTCAGGGAGCTACAGGTTAAGGTGAATGTATTGTTTATGGCAAAACTGGACCGACCAAGCTGGAAACCTGAATTCTCTATTTAATTATGCCCAAGATATGGCACGGATAAGAGCCAGGCAGTATTTTCATGTCTCTTCATCTGTGACTTCTGGTTCTCAACAAACAGAGCATCCTGTTCTCTGGAACTGATACTGTACATGGAGGCTGCTTCAGCCTAAGGCAGTGGAATACAGCAGAGCAAACCCCCAGTGACTCTTGAGCCACAGCAATACTGAGAGGGAGATGTGCTCATGGAGTTACTTCAGTCGTGTTTTGGGGATATTATTCTGCTGGAATTGCTGGCAAACACACAGTGATGGGTTTTTTAATATTGGTCATCTGGTAAAACCTAAACCTCATCCCATTGAGTCCTGTTTCATGTAAATACTGCAGTGTCTCTTTCCCAGAGTGATCCCTGCTAGTGGTTAATAAACACACAGCATCTAATTACACAGAGAAACACGGGACCTCTACCAACATGACAGTAAAAATTGGCAAAACAGGTTCTTTGTAGAGATTTTAGCCTTCAGCCAAGCAGTAGTAAATGTAGGTCTCATGGCAAGAGTAAGGGCAGACAAGAAGTAGGGATTCTCATCACATTTTTACAGTCATTTGCCCCCTTGTTAAAACTGACAAAGATGATCAAATTTGAGTTTCAGTTGGGTAAATAATACCTGACTGCTCAGTTCCAGACTGCAACGTGTATCAGTGATCCTCGGACTGGACTCAGTCTTTGCTGGTCTGTAAATGCTAATTTAAGGATATAAATCTGAAAGATAATATCTGTAATTCCACCTAGGGTAATGATAGCTATTTTTGGCCTTTCCTTTATGCTAAGGCATCTGATATACTGTTATTAAGTTATGAATATTTTACCGATACAGGAATATTGGCTTACGTCCAACAGGTTCCTCCTACCTCTTACAAATTACTGCATTTGCTGGTGGAATTAATTGTGGGACTCCATATCATAGTCAGACTAGTTGGCAGTACAGACTTAGGAGGAAGTTTATAAAGTCTGGTAGCTGCCTTGCTGTTGGCATATCTGTTGACTGAGACATAATAACAGGACATCTGTGATATCAGGAAATACGAAGCTGCAGTTCCAGGCCATTCTATTTTATAAGCAACCTTTTATGGTTGCTAATCAAAGTGTATTCAAATCAATTCAAAGTTATGCAACTTTGTTGTTACAAATCTAGCCTTTGGTATTTTCTGCTACAAATACTATGATAATGGGACGTCACCCTGTGCAAAGACAGCAATAAGGAAATCTAGTGTTTCAAAAATGCTGAATTAAAAATAGGCTGCAGTGGTAAATAAGATGGACATGTTGACTTGTGTTTTGGGAGGTTTGTTTGTTGTAAATGATGCAAACAAATCAAAGGTAGTTTGCAAATCAAGAATTGGTAGTGAAATAGCGAAACATCACCACTGTTGATATTAGCAATGACTACAGTGTAAAATGTTGCATAAGGATAGACTACAGTCATAAACATATCTACAGAGATGATCCTCCTCAGGAACTTCCAGCCATCTAGAAGATAAAGGTATTTGGAAAATGGATATGTCAACTACTGTGGCATTATTGTCTGTGGACTTTGCAGGAGGAATACTCACTGGGTAGAGTACACCCACTAACAGGGAAAGCCCCCAGAACAGCATGAACTGAAGTTGTATTACCTCTTTCCAAGCACCCTTCCATGCTATTAATTGCCTCTGTGTGATAAGAGGGAGATCATGGTAGGAGAAACAGGCAAAGCCAGATTTGTCAGCTGAAGAGTCAGAAGAAGAGAAATCAGTAGCAGATTAAAGTGTGCCCGGGAAACTGGGCATGACAACAGAAGGACTCCTGTCTAGTCTTATTTTCCTGTGCAGTATTCCATGTATTTGTGGAGATATGACCAAAAGTATTCACCTTATTAATTAAGTGATCTGTAGAGGTATAAATTCTCCCTTTATATTTTGTTATTTCCTTCATGGTTTTCCCTTGCTCTGGTATGGAGCTGGTCCACTAGACAGCATTAGCGAGAAGGACTCATAACACACATACACGGATTTGGATACTTTGAGATTAATCCCTCAGTCTGGGTCTCAAACTTTTACTTCCTGCTATATCTGGACTGTGCCAGTTGTCAGAAAGGTTTCCTCCTGAAGTTCTGCAAAATTTCCTAAGGAGGCAAAACCCTTGAAACCAGATATATGAAGTTAGTAAATGATAGCAGAGACCACAGCAGGTTCTGGTAGAGAAAAGAAGGAGTCTCCAGGCTTGGACCAAGCTCAGAAACTGAGCTGAGCCCATGATTTTTAATAAGGATGCTGGCAATATAATTGTAACATCAAGCAGAGTCAAAATGCCTCGGCATAGGTCAGCACTGATTCCTGGCACTGACGTATGGTGGAGGCATTTCAGAGGAGAAGAACCTGGCTGCTACCTGTGACATTTGTTTTACCTCGGGGGATTAGATGAATTCTGACTCCACAGTACCTCTGTGTATTGCAGCAAATGTAAAACTAAATTAAGGTCGGCTTGAAATTCTTCCAAAATATATGACAATCCAGCTAATGCCAAGAGCTGATATTTATTAAATGCTGCTGTGTAAATCTCACTTTCTGTACCAAATATCAGTATTATATAGATGTATAACTGTAAATTATGTATGTCTTCATATAACAAGGATGTCTTCTCTTGGTATACTTTGAGATCCGCAACAATACTGTTGCTTGACATGGGAATTACGTATCTATCTCTTCAGGCTAGGTTCATACATGGAGTCCAGGAGATAAGTGAGCCTGTATCAGTTAATTTCTTGTAATAAGATTGTTTATCTTTCACCTAAATGTGAGATAATTTAAAGCTTTCTGTCCATATACTGATGTGTGAATTATTCAGCATTGTAAAGTACAACTTGTGCTTACTATTCATAGCTTTCCTCAGAAATGTTTCCTCAAAGCAGCATGGTCTCATAGGAAAGCAGAGAGAAAGGACTTTCAGAGGCTCCCTGTTCTGAAGCAAGCTCAGCTCCACCTGCCACTCCCCACAGAGTTCCCTTCTGACAAGGAAGATGCTTATTTGTCACCATGAGCATCAGCCCAGTGATTTATGCTACTTGAGCTCTGACAAACAGCCAAATTGTATTTCTATTTCACTCACTAAATGAAAAAGAAACAAAGGTTCTGAATGTAATAAGACTTAGGTGTGCAGGGGGTGTTTGTGTCAACCAGTGTGGTTTAGCTCTCAGTGCAGCCAGAGCTCGAGGTGATGGTACCCACCTAATCCAGTGAACAAGGACCCTGCAGAACAGCTGGTGTCTTCACCACACTGTGTGGTGATGAGGATATGAGGGGCTTTAGGCTGAGGATTACTGGCTGAGCATCAAGAACCTAACCCCCTGAGATGGGGGTGGTGTGTGGTCCGAGTACATTTCAGGTGTGCCATGCAACCCTAATTCCACAGCTTTACTGTCACTGATACTTCGGGATCCCACAAAATCAGCTATGACTGAGTACTGGTAGATGCTCAGCCCCTATCAAATGCAAAGAAAAATGTACTATCTTAGGTCACAGTAAAATAGCTTTGTGCTAAGACTCAAATATTATTGTTATGTGTCTGAGGACTGAGAATAAAAGTAGTCAGATGAGCTGGATTTATGCATTCATTTTGCTGGGTAGACTCAACCTTCATCTGCATATATATGTAGAAAGGCAAAAGCGGGACCTCTTGCCACAATCTACTTGTAGTGAGGCAGGAAGATCTTCATATAACCCATTCAAGATTCCATTTGCTCAGGCCTGCCACAAACTATTGGATACAGGGAAAACCCAACAGATGGTCTCAGCTCAGGAAAGGCAAAACCTCTGTCCTACAGTCAGGGCTCTTAGAAGATTTCTGCCTATCTGCTCAGAAAACAACACTGGAGGTAACATCTGAGCCTTTTTCGGGTACAAAAAGGTACGTTGCAACCACCCCTTGCTGAAACTTTGGCTTAATCTGCCAGAGCTGAGTGGTGAACAGCTCTTTTTCATTGGTGAAACTCACAATAAATCAAATGCTTACCAGGACACTGACTTCAACTGTGAGTATGAAAGCACCATCAATAAAATACCCAATATGATTTTAAAAACCCTCTCCTGGTGAGTCAGGCTCCATCCAGTCTTTCAGAAGTCTGTCGCCTTTGTGTTCTGTGTTGCTCAGTTGACTCCTTACCTCATGCTCCAGGCCTGAAAGCATTTTCCACTGCATGATCTGATATTATGCAGTTTCCAAAAATCCCTGCAGGGGAAACAGAGATATCTGATGTCCCCTGCCTGCCCTCAAATGTAAATTTACATTTTACAAACCACAGAAGCTCATAATCCCTCAGTATCCCTTGTAATGCCAGGTTGTCTCTCCAGCTTGTGTTAATGTGCAGTAATGAGGAACAGGCAATAGGTTATTTGGAAGGCAGATAAGCAAAAAGCATGTCCTTCCAGATCTTTTAGAATATGCTATAAAAAAGCCCAAATTGTTTTGCTTGGCTGCAGTGTTGTGTTTTAAGGCAGCTCTTCCTGTTCTCTCAGGGATTAATGGCTGCATGGGGGGGAGGTGTTACAGGATGATTTCTTAATGGGGTGCAAAGGCAGTAGAGGAAGCCTCAGGCCACCCACTGGGATGCAGCAGTTTGGGGAGAATGCCAGGTTGTTTCTAGGGTGCTGATGAAGGAAACGTGGTTGAAGGGGGTTGTTAGCAGGTGTGTTGTGTTGGTGAGGGAGGCTGGAGTATTGGGTTGAGCTCAGCTCACTACTGTCTCGATCATAAACATTACCTCTAAATAATGTGTTAAGGAAAAAGTCTGTAGGCAGTCCTGGCTAGGGGCTATCTCTATAACTCCTTTTGCTGAAACTCATATTCTTTGTGGCAGAAACCTGTGAATGAGCTAGACTTTTGGGACTTCCTTAGCCTTTGTTCCTTCAACTATGCCCACACTTTGTGTTACATGGACTGCAAGGGGAAAAAATAAAAAAAAGTGAGTACTCTGGCCACAAATCCTATCTTTAAACAGAGTCCAGCAGTCATTTTTGGGTGAAGGGAGATGAGGAGTAGGATTGTGATGTGAGATTTACCGTCCCAAACTTGTTTTGTGTGTTTGATCCTTTGCCCTTCATTTATCGAAGGGGAAGACCCAGAAATATCTCTTGTTCAGTTTTGTGTTTGTGCTAATGAAACCAAGTCCTCTTTCTCTCTCCTTTTGGACAGGTCAGGCTTTGAAATGCAGCACTGGATGATGGACTCATCTCTAACCTCATCTTTCCTTGGTTGTCTCCTTGCTCCATTGGGCAGCCTATAAACATACAGTTTATTTGCCTTTTGCCCTGAGTCATATGCTTTTCCCCCCATTTAATTGCTTGATCCTGCACTCACTGAAGCTACTAGAACTGTTCCCACTAGGGGCACAGTAACAACCCAGAGAACCTCACATCCAAGCACAAACAAATAGATGCCACATAGTTCACTATCAACTCGCTGAGAAAGGCAGTGCAGGGTTCAAAATGTCCACTGCTGAACTTGCATGCTTAAAGTCCACTGAAATCACTTGAAGCAGATAACAAAATACCATGAACTTTCCCCGAGGAGGGAAGGTGGTAAGATTGATTTGACATAAAAGACTAGCTATCATTATTAATTCATAGTTTGGCAGATCTCGGGCATTTTAAGTGAATGAATAAATTCAGTATTATAGAATGTCCTTTGCAAAATTTGTGATTAAAAAAGAACATTTTAAATTAGGGTTTCTTAAAGCCTCATGAAATTTTCTTTGAGTATATTAGTAATTGTGTTGCTTTTGAAATTTCATTTCTCTTTTAGGTGCTGTAAGTTATCAAAATTTGCAGCACCAACAGCATTGGGTGGAACTGGTAATTCTGTGAGCCTTAGATACACTACAAAGCTGTACGTAATAGCTCTGGACAGAGCTATGCAGAGTTGGAACCTGTTCCCCACCAAGCCTGAGTGTTGTGGTCTTTATTATTTTATGTGTTCATTCTGTCTGCTGAAAGAATAGAAGTGTCTGGGCCCTGGCAAAAATATTAATATAAAGGCTGCAAGCTTCAAATTCAGCTTAACCAGAGTTCATAAATGTAATATATGAATCCAATGAAGTTTATTTTGAGATTTGTTTCACAAAACTTCCATGTTTTGGAGCATAAGGAAAAAACTGCCTAATCTAATGTTCTTGGGAAATGCTAAAATGTTGGAGTTTCTGAGCCTGAACTTTCTCCCCTTTGTCAAAATTGATTCCATAACCACCCCTGTAGTGTGCTGCCCTAGGAACAAAGCGCAGAGTGATTAATGCATTGAATTCCAAGAACATGCTTACACAGCTTATTGAAAAACACTGCCCTGGAAAACATCTCTTACAGTATTGGATAAACAGGTTCTCCATAGCCACCCAGGGTACTGGTTTTGGCTAGTGACTGGGTCACAGTAGGAGGGCTAGAAAAGCAGTAACTTTCCAAATACCAGTAGCTGGGTGTCTAGCTGGGAACTACTTCTGAATTTATTACAAGTCCTGATAACTAAGGTGGCTCAAAAGCATCCCCAGACAACGAGTGCAGGCTATTGCTGCTCTTACACCTTGCCGTCAGCATCTGTGTGGTAATCCACAGGTGCAGTCTCCCTGCTGAGACACAGAATTCTCTGAAACTACCTGAGCAGGTGCCAGGGTCAGCCTCAAATCTAGACCTTGTAGCTTTGAGACCAGCAAAGAGTGTCTAACAAGGCTACAGAAGCTGCCCTTTTATTCTTACTTTCCTCTAGGCAGGAAAGTTTGTGCATGCCTGCACATCTCACTTTGAGCATGACTGTGTAGGTAGCTCCTTGAAGTGTTGTCTCTCACCAAAGAATAAAAACTACTGGACATGAATGACAAAAATATATTAAAACGTGACTTCATTTCAGGCACTGGTGATATTTCAGTTGGAAAGGAAAGAAGGAACATGTTCCTAAATAACTTGTGTGTGGGATCCTGCTCACAGTAAGCATCTACCTATTCATTTGCTTGAGACTGAAACTTTTAGACTCCAGCAGCTATAATGGGAGTTTTAAACATTTAACTCACATACAGACGTCTCAATTTCATCTGGAGCAGTCTAAATAGACTACCTGGAGTCTACATTTGAAGCTGAATCTCACTCAGGCTACTGGCTAACCTGGTGAAGAGAGCCTTCAGAGTTTCAATTTCTTGGCATTAGAAAAATGGGGGAGTGTTTCTTAGCATTTTTATTAGTAAAACATTTTGTTAACATGCTGTCTGTGCATCATCTAGGAAATTACAATAATACAGTAATTAAATTAAAATACAGGTTTTAAGTAACAACATCTTTATTATTCATTCCAAGTTTTTCTAACTAAAATGAACATTTAAAAGTAATCTAATATATATGTATTCTCTTGTAATAGAGATTAATATATCTCATAATAATTTTATACTCTTATAAGAAAGAGAGATTAAAGCTAGTTAAGAAAACAAGGACATATATTGCAATGAATTTACTGTTTCAAGAATTTTTTCTATTTTATACAGAGGCATAACAGGTACACTTTAATGTGTTTTGCAAGAGTAAAAACAGAATCCATGAAAAAACAAAAAGGCCAAAAATAGGTGAAAAAAAGGCAAAAAAAGGCATAAAAATGGAAAGCCAGATCATGTTTATGTCTGGAAAATTCTTTATCTGGACATTTCATATTGCAAGAACATACTTATTTTTATTCCATGCATTTGAAAATGTGATTAATGCTGATACCCAGGATTATGCAAATGCCAAGTTTTTTCAGAGCAATATTTCTTGATTCATGGTCAAAGAAAGAGATGTCCTGATGCAGCAAGTCTTTAATCTCTATTTTCTTCATATGGTGAGATTTCTGCTTACCCTTTTTGACTTTACTGAAGTTTCTTTTCATGGGCATCTTCCCATGACTGTATGCAACTCCTTTACTGATTTTATGTGTTAATTTAACATTGAAATTACTCAGGATTTGGTTCCTGAATGAGCTGAGTCCTTACACTTTTGTCTTTAGAATGACTACTTTGCTACATACTGTGCCATGACAAGTGTGCAAAGGTCCAGTGTCAATGTTTTATTTCACTTGGCTTGCTTTAATAGTTTCTGTAGAGGTTAAGAAGTTCAACAGAAACATGTAATTACAAATATTATGCAACAGACTACATTAAAAAAACTAATGCAGTAAAGGTTTTTAAATCTTGTAAGTAGTGTTAAAATTACAGTAATTAATTTTAGATTACATCGTTTTAATAAGTGATTTCTTTTTAATCAACCCTGCAGCAGGGTTATTTACTTGCTCACTGCTTCTCCTATCAGGTTGCTCTTTTCTGTCTTTCTCAACCAGTTTTCCTAGAAATTGCATCCAGAGACACCTTTTTGGGTCCATTTCCATTAAGAATTTTGCACTGTGATGGTGAAGCATCCCTGCCCATACCAGGAGCTCCTGCACAATAAAGGTGGTAACTGGAGCGTCATCTGCCAAACTAAGGTGGGGAATAAAGGATAAGCAGCTATTCTCTTTAGCCTTGGAAAATTATTTACCTGAACTGTAGCCTGAGTAGAATGGTACCATTGTTGGTGAACTTTTTGGAAAAAAAAGAAAAAGTCCTGTAGTTCCCAGCTTGGGTTATGGCCAGGATGAAAACTTAGTGGTGACTAAAGCCAATTGCCTTGTGGCCCTCTAGAGAACGATCCTAACTGAGACCCTTTGAGCTGTCCTGGACCACCGTGGGCTGCACCAGCACCTCTTTGTGCGTGGGACACCTCTCTGAGCTTACAGCCCTCAAGTGTGCAATATTTAAAGACCATCTCTGGTGACAGGGCCTAGGCTGATACCTACACACACACACACAGACACTCCTTGAATTGCAAACCTGCATCTTCAGAAACACAAAGGGATTTGGTGTGTGTATTCCACTGAGCTTGAGGGGAATTTTTCATGGGTACCTTTACACATGTAGACATAGATGTGTGTATCTCTTTGCCTTTGTGCCTGTGTTTTAATTGATTACAGTATGAATGGTTTTATTGTGAATCTGTAATTAAGTCACTGTTATAATTGTAGTAAGTCCCATTGAATTGCTATTTTTTTAATGCTAAATCAGCCAATGATTAGGTGTTGCTAAACACTTTCTATATCCTTTGCACCCTTACTATTTTGCATCCCTGGTCTTCACATAAATAATTCTAAATTGATTCTAATCCAATCTTCCTATGTATGTTTCATCTATGAGGTAAGTAATAGAGAGAAACTTGTTATGAAACTCTCTTAAAGTTGCCCTTACACAAATTGATATTAAAACCTGATTTTTGCCTGTAACTTTGATGATGATTGTTTAAGCATCTGAAACCCGTCATTCTCAACATACATCAGATCTACTTCGTCAAAAGATTCTGAAAGTCTTTAGGTTTGTATATATTTTTAAATTTATATATTTGTATATATTTTTAAATGACTTGTTGAATTATTTGCTCACATTCCCTTTGGAATGAAAGGAACATTTAGAATCTATGGCTTGCAATCATGTGCAGACAAATAATATTGCACTAATTTTCCCTTTCCTTTCATCCTGTAATGATGCCTTTTGTCTCACTATCTCTGATTGAAAACTAGTTTGCTGCAAACTTAAGATATTCAACAGAATCAGAAACATTAATTTCTCATGGCTTCCCATAAAGGGTGTAATTTCTTGTGGCCAAAGGAAAGATGCCAGTAAGTGGGTGTGTTGTTTGGGTTACATTAATCTGTAATTGTAGATTTTTTATTTTTTCAAGATCCAAAATTAAGTCTGAAGCTTTGCTATTCATATAGTGACTTCTGCTTTATTTGAAGATGTGAAAAAACCTCTATGTGTTTTCTTTTTAATGAATATTCTGACCTTAGATTTTTTTTTTTTTTTTTGACCACTATCAAGACCACTTAGGACCTTAGCCATTTAGTGTCATTGAGGTTGTGTGGTTGCCTGTTGAAACTTTCCCACAAACTATTTCAGGAGTCAAAGGAAAAATTGCAATAATAATAAATTGAAGATAAACCCTGTGACTTTGGATACTGGTGCTTCGATGATGCAAGTACAATTGAATACCCAAAAGAGAAAACAATTGATCTGGAAGGCTGCTCTTGAGCCTCATGCTGTTTGAATTCACTTAAAAACAGTTAATTTAATTTCTTTATTAGCACTGAATTTTAAAAGTAATAGTTTTACTTTAGAGGGGAAAAAGCAATAAATCCAAACAGAACTGATCAGAATGTCTACTTATCTATCATGAAAATAACTTAGTGAACACAGAGCAGTATTAGAAGAAGAGAATGGAATTCTGTTATTGAGAAGAAAATGCAGAATAAAATGAAAAACACTAAACTTGGTGTTACTAACTGTCCCTTAGAGATAGATTTCTATATTAATTTTCACAGATTCCATTGGAAGCATGTATTGAGAGGCTTTTTTCTGTATACTTGGTGTTTCTTACTCAGAAGACACCCCTAATGGTTTTCTGTTTTCAAATTTTGTCATGCTTTTGTGAGTTTATTAGTGGCTTGGTGTGGTCTGTAATTGTCCTTTGGTTACATTCAGAATGAATTATAAACTTCTTCATTTTGCTTAGAAGCTTTTAGATATCCATTTCTGTCTCAGTGCTGAAGTAATTACTGAGGCTGCTTTTACACTCACTGGTTTTGATCTTTTTGGGAAATCTTGACTGGCATACTTCAAATGTACAGCTGTATGTATTCATGTTCAAGACTGTCTGATTCTTGATTTACTTTTAAAATGTATTTTTTTATGCATTTGTGTTACCTGGCATTATAAAACACACAGATTCTGCAAGGCCACAGCTGTAAAAGATAATAAAGAATATTTTTATAAATACATAAACAAGAAAAGGAGGGCTAAGAAAAATCTCCATCCTTTATTCAGCACAGGAGGGAACATTGTCACTAAAGATGAGGAAAAGGCTGAGACACTTTCTTTGCCTCTCCAAATGTCTCAGCCTGTCTCCATAGCAGAGATGATCCAGCCCTCTGATCACATTTGTGGCCTCCTCTAGACCCACCCCAGCAGTACATGTCCTTCTTGTATTGGGTCTTTCCTCATTAATTTTGGATAATGGAGCAGAACAACTGAACTCTCATAAATTTTGAAGGTTCAAAATTAAGGAAAGGGAATTGTCTGCATTTGCAGGCAGAGACTAAGACATTAAGTGTGACATTTACTCAATTGAGTGTGGGGACCTACAGTCCTAGGTGTCTGCATAGATCTATGTCTACATATATTAAGCTTGTTTAGAATTTCTCTGCAGTCACTTTAGATTAAGGTGATAAGGCCAGTAGCAGCCAGGAAGCAATCCACAAAATTCAAAACCAGATACCACCACTTGCTCATACAAATCAGATCCCAACAGTATCCACAGTCAGAACGTGACTGCAATGGAAGCTTTGTTGGCCATCTCAGACGTAGAGCCCTCCTCACAGAGCAAAGATCAACCCTATCTGAGTTACCTCAACTAAACCTGTGCCAATCATCCCTGAAGTGCTTGAGAAAATCTGAAGGGGAGAGCACTGGAAGGTCTGGTGGCTTTGCACCATGAAACTCGTGCTTCCAGACCTAGACCTTGATCCCTTTGAGTGAGACACTGCCCAGATTCACAACAAAGATGAATTTCTGTCCCTGAGGATCTTACAAGCTGACTGTAAAACAAAAGACAGAATTACAAGTAGACAAGTGTTAAAGGAATGGAGAGATATAAATGAAATCCCTGAAAACAGAAGGGAAGAAATTACATAATGGAAGGCTATTTGTATTTGTTCATAGGCCCAGTGCTGATCTCTTGCTTGAAAGATCAAACCAAGGATTTGATGAGATAACTTTCTGAAATATTGTGGAACTACAGCCACAGAAAACATTTTCTGAAGAAGCACAGGTCAAAAACAAACAATGTTATTATGCTAGCTTGCCTACTCTATTTTCTTGGATTTGATGTAAATGTGACTTACCTTGTCTCTGAAAGCAGATGCATCTCACTTCTGCTTCAAAAAAAACAATTCAAAGCCAGAGCAAATATCATCATTGTTTTAAAGCGATTCAGCATCCAGCATTTACCTCTATCCGTGTGCCACTTAACTTTGAAGCAACTTGAACATCAAAATCTTCTCCAAAACATTTTATTTTGCAGACTAGCTTATTTTTATAAAGATATTAAATGAAAATCTAAAGCCATGTGACAACACTATTAGATATCATTGCAAACAATGAACTGCCAGCTATCTTAAGGTATTGACTATGTCTGGTGCAGTCTAATGAAAAAATGATTTTAGCAAGTTATATTTCAGTTACTATTACTTCTTAGAATGGAAACATCAAGTGAAGTAGATCAGTACTAATTGGCAGGAGAGAGAATTTCACACGACATCTTGTAAAGAAAGGCGATAAATGTCCCCCTTCCATTTCATCAATCTGATTATTTTATAGTAGTGAAGAGAAAATTTGATTTTAAAAAATTTTTATTTCCTGTTTCTACAATGTGCCTTGTTTACCAATACAATTAGTTTGACAATCTGACACTTGAGTGTCTTGGTTTGCTTAAAACTTTGTTTTTCTTTCAGTGTTAACTGCTTCTGCCTTCCTCTTGCAGTCAATTCTTTTCAGTCTTTTCCTTTCTTTTTCTGGTCTCTTAAGGAAGTTAAGAGTCTCTAAAGGAAAGTCCAGAGGCTTTTCTCTGTTTCAGTGCTCACAGAAATATGAGGAGGCTTTGGAACAAGCTACTCTGTGCCAGATTTAGTGTGGATCAGCTAATGTACTTTAAGATCATTTTCAGCCTACTGACCATTTTATTTCAGTAATCTCTTACTTTCCTCCGTGGGCCAGCAAAACATTTACAATAAAAACTGATTTCATTGTTTTCATGTCACAAAATCCTTATGGCTTTCCCAGCCACTTGTCATCTTCAATTTCTACATTATGAATAAATAAGTGAAAGAGAATCTAAAAAAATTGTCTCTTTATGTTTATGGTTAATGGTCCTCTCTTCCAGGCACCAAATACAATTTATCTGCAGGAGAGTCTTATTCAGCACCAGGGGAAGAGCACTAGGTTCCTGTAGGACAGTAAAGAAAAAGCCTTAGTGCTGGAGACAACTATCATGACAGTCCAGAGAGATGTAAAAAAAAGCAGGCACCTTTCCTATGCTCACTTGGACCAATTAATCTCTGCCTTCAAGAAAATAAGTGGAGTAATGGCTCACTGTCTCTTTTTCCTTTGTGGACTGAGAGCCAGAGATCCCTGACTTGCACTTTTTGGAGGGCAATGGCATACTCTTGGCAAGTGGCCTGTTTAACCATAGTTTCTAAGATAAGAGCACAGGTGTGAACAGTTTATGCATGTATCAAATACATAAAACTGGCTGGGAAGCCTTGACCCCAAACCCATCAAGTTAAAAGAGGAAGATGGCAGATTGAAGAGTGACAAGGAAATTGCAAAGCTTTAGAAATGAAGGAAAAGACTGAAGAGAAGCATAAAAGAAGCATGAACATTTTTAATAGCACCAGAGATATTTGAGTGGACACAGCAGGAGTCAAAAGCTGCCCTGATAGCCTCACCTCACCTCACACAGGTGTTTGCAACCTTGTGGTGGGCTTTCTCACCAGGATGGGGATCAGTGGGTTATCGGGAGTGACGAGGATTCATCCTGAGGTGCCAGTTAATCTTATGTTCCTTAACTGATAAACGTCTTCCATCCTGTATTGGTTTAAACTATGGGAACTCGGTAGCTTTTCCTGTGAGAGTTTTTGTGGCTGTTCTTGCGCATCAGGAAAGTGCAGAAGGAGTGATGTGCACTTGGAACCACGGGAAGGGAGGTTTTCTGGTGGGCGGGAAAGAGGTAAAGACTCTGCATGTTTGTATCATCTGCCTTCCACTCCGCAGTTTTTCTCCCTTTGTGGAGATGATTGGTAGAGAACGCAGCAAGATGAATGTCTCTAAACAGTTTGTCTTCCTCCTGCAGCCTTGTCAGTGGGAGTGAGTTCTGAGAGCTGCGCTGAAAATCATTTTGAAAGGAGGTAAATCAGGGCAGAAAACAGAGAATAGCATTGGGAGATACCGCTTATCTCATATACCCTGGCTAAATTTAATTTCGAGATGCAGTCACCCCATTAATGCCTGCTTTTAGGGCAAACAGTCCACAGACCCACAGGAGGACAAGTAACTATTAGCTCTGAGAAGGTCCCAGGACTGGAGGCTGAGGATGTACAGATAGAAGAGCTGCCCAATGTCAGTGACCAGAAGATATACAGTACAGTGGTACTGATAGGGAAACAAAAGATATCCTTCACAGTAGAATGAAATGTTGGAAAGGAAAAAAAAAACTACCCTAAAATGAGTAAGATTTTTAAAGAGGCACTTAACATGAGCAAACAATGAGGTAAAATGCTACTAAAATACATTATACTAGAAACTTAGGGCCTGAGAGGACCATTTCCACACCTTAAAGCTGCTATATCTGAAGAGTAAAGTGAAAAAACCCCACACCTGTAAAAGTGGCAGTGGTATCCAATTGATAAAAAGATATAGCAAATAAAATACCAATGAACAGCAAAGCAGCCAGAAAAAGAAAAAGATAGGAGAAACTCGGTGAAGACATAATGCCAATAATCAAAACTTCTTCAAAACATATCAGAAAGAGGGAGCTTGCCACAGTCTGTAGGATGAATAGACAATGAAGATGAAAAGCTTTGATCCTCACTTGTTGTGAAGGAAGGTGGAGAATTTATCATTGTTGCAGAAGAGCAGAGACGACGGTCATGGAATATTTTGTCAGCCAGGATTATCAACAGCAAGCATTTCAGAAATCAAGAAACTGAATTCAAACCTCTGAAAGCTCCTATTTTTCAAAAGAAATACTGATCTGTGAACTTCACAGAATCATAGACTTGGCAAACTATTAAGCAAATACCCTACCTGCTGCTTGACCCAGCCTCAGAAACAAGGGAATAAAAGAATGGTTAATATGGTACCATAAGTATCTTACAGGTTGACTCAGGTCATCTTGGGAAAGACCGACCAGTTCTTTCGACTTTAGCACCAGCCAGATCGGCAAGGAACCGTAATGAGAAATGGAATTAATAAATATGAATGAAATTATAGATTTGGGATGAGTCGCAGCAATGGCTTGTGAAACTACAAGTACTCTGTGAAGATAGCAGTTTACTGGGTAGGTGGACCTGTCATTCCAGTATATGTGGGATTAATAAAATAGAGTAACAAGGGCTTTCAGAAAAAACTACTGAAGAAGTTTTCCTTCAATTAACCAAAAAAAGTTTTGACTCTGTCCTGTTGTAACAACATACGCTAGCAAATGAACATTTTGTATTATTGAGAGTCTCAAAAGATATGTAGTAGGACCTTTCATTATCAGGATATTCAGAAATGATAATGAAAAAAGGTAAACAGTGGGGAGCCAATTTTGCAGAATTTATGAAATTATTAAGGATAGCTAATTCTGAAGTGGAATTCCTGTAGAGATGCAGAAAATTCACTGTGCTGAATGACTGGATGAAGATCAGATGATATTCAGGGTTGGTAAATGGAAATTAATCCACATGAAAGAACAAGAACTCTATCTCTCTGTGTTTAATAGGAGACATACAAACAGTATTATTACACAGAAGTGAGACTTTGGGGTCATTCCCGGCTACTCTCTAAAAACGGTAATGGAAATTTCTTGTCAGCGCGACATATGCACAGCACTGCTGTGGCAGAGAGTTAAATGACTAGTTCTGAGAAAACCCACACAAAAAAATCCATCCAGATGGGTGATTCAAAATACTCCCATGGTATAGTAACTCCTTTCTAAAACTTTGTTGGGGAAAAAAAAAAAAAAATAATTAAAACAGGATACAAAAGTCACCAGTGAAGTTTCTACTTTCTTTGTTGTTGTCTTCAGTAAAGCTTTCGCTTTTGATTCGAAAGCTCATTTGGTGATGTAATTGCTTTAGTGCAATGCTGTGCTGAGGAGGAGAGCTGAGTAGCTGCTTTTAGATCGACTGCAAAGCAAAAAGCAATATTACTTCTGAATATTCTTGGAAGGCTTTGCCTTTCCATATATTCTTAAATTCTTCTCGAACTGTATACCATATATTTCCTACTAGCTCCACTGGATGAACTAAAAATGCCATTTTGTGATGAAATACAAAATACGAAAAATATTAGGTTTGGGCAGAGTTTTTTACCATTTAAGAGAAATTCTTTTTGATCATAAAATACAAAGTTTTCAGATAGCGGCACAGTGCTCCATTATCCATAACACCTCACATCTCATCTTTGCCTTATATGTTCTTCTTTCTTGGACAGTTTTCTAACATTATTTTATCTCTGTTCCTATGGATATGATATTGCAGGGACATATTCCAGCTTAAATATGTCTGAAATAATCAAATATCTGCTTCTACTTTCCTTGCTTGGAGAGAACAATGAAGCCTTTTGTTTGTTTTGTTTTGTTTGTTCCTTTTTTTTCGTGCACAGTACTAGCAACAAATATCATTAGTGTGAGCTTTGTCTTCTGCAGATGACATTTGTAACAAAATATCCCTGACATGGGTTCAAAATTGTCATGAGAGTTCACAGATGTCAGATATTCTTCATACCCCAAACCCTGAATTGCTCAATCTGCAAAACAGGGTTATTTTTTATTTCTTTGGACGTTTGTCCTCATGAAAATACTCTGAGGATTACTTACTGGCTATTTTGATTCTTATTGTGGGGAGTACTGGGCCAAATCTAAGTTAAACTCTCCTAGAAACGTTACAGTCTCTTGAACCACCCTGTTTTTGAAAGCTCATTCAGAAAGTCTGAATTCTCAGGTAAGGCAATGACAACTGTGGAGCACAGATTTGGTTTCTCTTGGGAGTTGAAGCATTTCAGTGTGAGATCATCCTTCCCACACTTGCACTCCCTCCTTCACTCATTCACCTCTTCCTAGGTTCTTGCCACAAGTGAAACCATTTCAATGTGGGGAAAAATTAGATATTTAGACATTTTCTGCCCAACAAAACCCTGATCTGGCCCCAAAGCCCAGTCCATTAATGCCTTGAAGAAGGGATTGCTGAATATATATGTGGATTTGATTCTGAAAACTCCTAATTTTCAGCTGGTGCAGCTTTCACAGCACTCTTATTCCAGGCAGATTCTGGGGAGACCTTTCTTGTTGTGCAGATCCCTAAACTTTCAAAATACCAGACATGGGCTTGTTTTATTTTCAGTTGTTGGCATGATGCTCCATGGTGTCCTGTGGTTCTCCAGCAGGGAAGCAGTTTTGACCCTTCTCCATGTGTGCAGGGCTCAGTCCTGACTGCCGCTCACCCCTCTGGTACCAGACACGTAAATGGGGCACAGGTGTCCAGCCTCTGCTCCCAGGGACTCCTTTGCCTGCATCTAAACCAGGTGAGGAAAGGAGCCTGCCAGAAGTATGCAAGGTCAGAAGCCAAGCACTGGAGGTCCTGCAGCAGCTCACCATCTTGGGAGATTTTGCCTTCCCACTGCCCCACTTCATTTACCAGCAGCAAAATACAGGTGTCTTGTGTTCATTTCTCAGGTTTAACTCCAGGTGAGAATCTTCCATTCATCATGGCCCTTATTCCCCAGGCCCCTCTAACCCTGTTGGCTTCTGCTCTTGTGCCTCCCTACTCCCTGCATCAGCTCTACCCTGCCATACCACTCAAGGCCTTTTTCTTTGTCCCATTCATAATTTCTGTTTCTTTACATCCCTCCTACAGAACTCTCCTCAGATCCCATCTGCACTGTTTTTGGGCTCCAATTCTTCATCACTCCCCATGGACAGGTCTCCTCCAGATGCTACTGAACTCCAAAAATATCCTGTGCCTGATTCTTGAGGTTTCCTCTCCTCTCCTGACTTGCTTTCAGTGGGGTGCTCCTCCAACTGGGTGTCACAGAAAATGAAACCCATGTTCAGTGTCTCATCTGTGTCATCCCATCCTCCTCCTCCAGTGCTGCAGTGAGAACGGGTCCAGCTAAATGCAAAGCAGGTCCTTGGCACATTTAACCTCCAACTGCTCACTGCTAATGTGTGGAAGCAGGTTTTTCCAAAGGCTTAAAGGTTTTGAAGGGGCAGTTTTTCCATGGGAACATAAGGACTTATACTCTGCAGCAGAGCAGCCCTCACACCTCACCTGACACGACCTGTGTATCAAACCAGGGGCTGCTGCTTGTTCTCAGCTGCTCGTGTGCTGCCCCTGGTACCCTGCGTTCATCCAGGGAAGGCTTCCTGTCAGGGATCAACAACATCAAGAGCTGCAAACCCAGTTAACCTTTTGATTGTTGCACTGGGAGAGTTGGGCATAGTAAAAGCATGGATTAGCAACACCACCTGCAAGGGAACAGGCAAGATCAATTATAATGGAAAACAATTGTTATAGCAACTGAATCTAAACCAGTGCCAAGTTATTGTGCTGTCTCCAAACCATTGCTATTCAACGAAATACACAGAACAAATCAGGCATTCATGTTTGAAATCTGTTTGACATAAATGCAACTTTTGTTGTCGTGGTTAAATCCACAGAAGTTGATTTATTTTGAATATCAGACAATCAATCCCTTAATAAAGTTATATAAGATGTCTCTCCTAGATACTTGAAGGTTTTTCAGAAGAAGATAGCTTAGTTGAATAAAGCGCTTTTCTTATAATTTTTTTAAATGTTACAGAAAAAGGCTAGATAGGACTCCTTCTTTGCCAAGGAAGCAATTTAATGAAACATTTTTTATGAGAGTATAATCTCTTTTACATGTTCATATGAAATAAATGAAGAGAACTTAAAAAAGTACTGAAAGTTCTTTACTGAAGTTCTGCTCCTAATCACAGCTATCACATATTTTAAATGTTTTCCACTTGAGGTCTTGTATGTGTGCTAGACCACTGGATACTGAAAGGGAGTATAATCATGTGGTTTTCCCTTAGGCTTTAAATTTTGAAGCCAATTTGAAGAAGAAACAGATATTTTTGCTTCTCTTACTCAGGCTTCTGAAAAACGACAGCCTGTGCATCCTGTGGAATTTCAGTTATTTGGACCGAGGCCAATGCATGTCAAAATTGCAATTAGTCAGTGCTTGTAAGAAGCTGCACAAAATGATGGAAAGCTTTCCTGGGGATAGAATAGCATTATTTCTTAGTGTAATTTGTTAAATAACTACTGTAGCATATTGCTGTTTCACAGTATGCTGAGGTTGAAATACCTTAGTAATACAGAGCCTGGAAAGACTTTAAAGCCTATTATTAACTAACAAGTGTTTCCCACCTTGCTTTTAGCCGGGCATGATTTACCTCCCAGGACAGCAAACACTGGCAGTCTTGGCAGGGGAAGACAGAACAGCAGCTTTTGAGCAGGTGCAGAGTTCCTTGGCAGCACAAGAGATGTTGAGCACAGCTCCTCAGTCCCGGATACCTTCCATGCTTTCTGCCTGACTTGGGAACACCTGATTAGGGGTAGCTGGGGCAATCCAAAGCCTGCCTCTGCTGAGGCTATGACATGGGAAAGCAAATAGGATTTCTTGCAGAAACAGGCACTGTGCCGGTCACTATAGGTTGGTACCTTGAAGGCAGTGCAGCCTCAGTCTCCACTGGGCAGTCAGTGGAGACTTCCTAGGAGATGAGAAGAATGGCAGTGAGCTCCTGGATGCACCTGTGACAGGAGCAGACGTTGAAGAGCACAGAGAACTCCTCAGGGTTTGCTGGTCACCTAGTTCTATCTTTTATTCTCACTACTCTGCTCATTTCAAGGTAAATATTGTGCAAGTTGGACCTGAAAATCAAAGCCCGGAAATTTCTTAAATTGCATGTTCCTCTGGGCAGCAACTTGTTCTGTGTTGTATAGACCATCCAGTGCTCTGGTCCCCTGCAAGATAAAAATAGTTCATAAGCAACATAATTAGTTCTTTCTGCTTTCCTTTGTATTTCTGAAATTCTTTCTTCTGCCATTTATTTACAGTTTTTCTTATGAAGCATGAAGTAACACATTGAAAATTTTAATTTTATCTTTGAAATAGGCTTAAAACTCAGGTGAAAAAAATGATATGTACTTCTGGAGAAAAGCATCATTCTTGATCCTGTTGGCGCTTTGGATCTTTTAGGATACATGGATTACTAAATCTGGATATTCATTGATTATGTAGCATTTCTTTCTGGTTCATGACAAAATACAGAGATAGCAAACACTCCTGAACCTCTGGTGATGGGTCATTAAAATTAAATTTTACCTATGATTTAGATAGAAAATAGATAAAAGTTTACTAGAAAAAAAACCTAAATTCTTTAGAATTCATCTCATCAAGAACTTTTGAAGACTGGTAACCAGGAAACCAGGTTACCATCTTTGATTTAAGCAGTGTGTCACCAGTAAACCCCTCCAGACCCAGCTGGTTACTGTAACAGCAAGGGTGATTTTCAGTGGTAGAACCAGGTTTCCCAGTGTGCTTCTGACTGCTTTGGACTTCCATCTGATCATCTTTTTGAAAGACTTTTGTACTTTGTCGATGGCTTTGTTTCACTTCCATCCACTACACACTCCACAAATCTCTGTATATTCACCCAAGTTCTTCAAAATCATAACCTTGTAAAAAGAGGAATTGCCTGGGACCTCTGAAGGGTTTCCTAGCAAGGGCTGGCATGCCTTAATGTACTGAAGTTTTAAATTCTCATTTTTTATCTCTGTTTTCACAATATAGTGGCCACAACAGCACCAATCTCATTTTTGTAAGGCTGTGCAACTCTTGATCAGTCTTTCCTGTAACAATACTTTTTTTTCTATCTACAGGGTGTTTTTCATTCAAGTACGATATCACAAAAATCACAAAAATATTCTCACCTGCCTTCATTCTGGATATTTCCCTTTTCATCCTTTCTAACCCCAGTGTCTACATGCCAGTTCAACTGTAAAATTGAAAATATTTAAATGCAAATGAATTTTGTATCACTAGTACCCTTCTTGAGAAACCCAGCAGATAAAGTTGAAAGTTTGGTTTTTTCTGCTGCCAGCATTTCCGTGAAAAAAAGCTCTGCTGGTGGCTTTATGAACAACATCCCAGGGTGCCACTGAAACAGAAGAATAAACCAATTGAGGGAGGAACATAAAAATAAACAAATAGACTGTCCTCAGAAATCTGAAGACCTTTTTGAGAGCCAAATATTTTTAAATATTTGTAATATCCACCTATCTCCTATTCTTCCCGTCATTATTGTACCCCTAAGTTTTTAATGTTCTTGGAGTAAAAGGAAAGGATAATGCTGAACAACAGTGAGAGACGAGTTTTGAGAGTTTTCTACTGTGACATTGAAATGAAATTCTTGGGGAAAATGGTAAAATAGATCAAATTAACTTTTCATCCCATTCTTTTTAGAAGGTTGTTCAGGAGAATATCCACGTGGAAATCAAAGTTGGATTGGAGGTGCAGCCATCCCTGATCCCAACTCAAACATTATCTAAGAAGCAAAAACTTTACGAGTAATTTCTAAGATTTGGTTTTGATGCCTGTTTATAAAAGCGGTGTATACAGAACTTGTGATGTTATCGATGAAGTTGTTATAGCAAATACACACATCCACTATTAATAGATTTCAGTCCATAAAGAAAATTCATGCAAATAACAAGTAGTAGGGATAATGAATCTACTTCTGCAGCTGGATTTAATGAGGCAGAGTGCATAGAAGAAAAGGAAGATCTAATGGGAAAAAGTTTAAAAGACAGATTAGAATTTTAAAATATATTCCCCGAATTTGTTCTTAGAAGCACATCATTCCTCCAATGGAAAATGACCAACATAAATTGTTACTCCATGTTATTCTGGATAGGGACAAAATGGCGCATAAAAAATTCTAAGAGAAACAAGATGTAGGACTAAGTTTTGAAGCCAACAACATGAAGGATAAAACTCCTACTGATTCCCTTGAGCCAGGCATTTGCTTCAGAAGAAGCTACACAAAGGGAAGGGATACACAGATACAAATTCTGCTGTGATAAGTGGCTCTCAGACACACAAAACATTTTCAACTGAAATGTAATGGAGACATTGAAAAATAACAGACATAAAGGTTTAGGTACAGTAGTTAGAAAAAAAAAGTCAGCAATAGCACTCTGGCAGTGATTATGCATAAGTAATATTAAGAGTTAGCAGAGGTCTCGAAAATAAAATGCCCGAACAACTACTAAGAGAAAACCAAACAAGAATAATGAGTTTATTTTTTTCACAGAAAACACTATGGGCAGCTAAAGACCAAAGAAGAAATAAAGAATCAACAGATCAGAAAAAAACTGAGTAGTGGAAAGAATCTGCACTTGATTATATTACATTTGAAGCCATTGCACTTCTGTGAATCTGATCATTGCAATTCTTGGCAATTGAGAGAAGAACAAATTGAGAGTGTGAACCACTTATTTGTACAATCTAATGCAGTTCAAGGGTTTTGTGGTTAGAGCAAAGCTGCTTGCTCTTGAGAGCACTTGTTAACAATGACCTGTGCTTGAGAAATTAAAAACATCAGATATTTTCTTTTTTCCCTGTCTTTCTATTTATTATTATTGTGTAGTAATAATTTTGATTGGGTGCCACTTAGGAAAAATGTAACTAACACACTGCTGGCCAAATCCAGCAATCCAGCTTTCACTGAAAAAGGGAAAAGCTAACAGTTGCTGTGGATTTTTCTGGTGCTTATCTCACTCGTTCCTTCTGCATTTTGATTACTTGCAAAAAGACTGATGATTTAGACACACATGGCTAAGTGTGGCTTCCTTCTGCATCTGAATATTAGAGAGGGAAATGTTCCGTTGTGCAAAGATAAAATGAGTTCTATCCATGGATAGATAATTTTAAATCTGAGGGTACTTATGTTATACATGCAGTCATTCATCTGTAAGCGTCTGCCTTATCTTGCAAGTGCAACTGGGATGGAAAATATAGAGAAAATGTCTCCCACAGTACTGGAATTTTAACTCCTCACAAATCCCTAACCCAGCTTAATTTCAGCATCTGAGTTCTTGCCAGCTCCAACCCTAGCAAAATGAAGTTTTAGAATCTACTTTGACACCATGATCACATATCAGCTCCTCAGTGTCTCTTCTGAAAACTCAGTATGTTAATAAAGGAGGTGACTTTCATGCAATCAGGTTCCTTAGGATCTCAAACCAGGTATTTTACCTTCTTTGTCATTGTCTGACACATTCTATCTCTTTTTTCCCTCCTGTTTTAATCTATTCTTCTCAAGAATGAGTGGTGCAATGCTACTGGAAGGAAACTGAAAATAGAGAGCTGTTCAGTGCATCCAATAAAAGCTCATCTGGAAAAGACCAACAGCATGTTACTTTCATAACCATTCAATTTAGATTAATGAAGAATGATATCAGTACTACCAACCACTATTCTGTGGATTTGTTTTTCAAAGGAAAATTACTTTGAAATGTGTACCCTATGCTAAAAAAATTATTTTATATACATATAAATTCTATTGGTTTTTATAGCTATACTCATTATATAATATATAATCATTTTATAGCTCATTACTGGCCCAATTGCAATTAGATTCCAGAAAAAAAATCTGTTTCCCAGAGCCACATACAAAATTAATTCTGTAACAAGCCATGGAGGAAACTTAGATGTGGGGTCACAACTGGCATTATAATAAGAATTTCTTCCACTCACTGACATTCCTTGACACTCTTCTCTATCAGCTACAAATTGGCCTTGAGTCCCAATCACATTAATTGGAAGAAGACACAATCAGCCCAGAACAGGCTCAGTTGAGATGCCAAGAAACAAAGATATCAAGAGGAGTTATTTGTAATTCTATGACCAAGGATCTTCTTTCACTTCCATCTCTAGTGTCTGGTTTTAAATCCCTGCAAAATCAGTTGGACTCTCTTGATCAACTCCAACAAGATTTTATAATGATCTTTATAGTAAGTTGCTGTCCCTGCCATATTTAGGTTCTGCCTGTATATGAGGCTACATACAGTGTTAAATTTTATCAGAACTCACAAATTCTCACTCTAGGGTCCTGAGTAAAGGTAATATGAATGCCTCAAATATCTGGAAACAAGCAACTGGGGAGTCATTTGGTGACCGTGGAAAAGTAGCAATGCATTCCACAAGCAGGTACTTCCACATGCAGGCTGTGTAACCTGTTGGCCCAACAATCCCTCCCCATTTATCTTTTCCTGATGTCATTGGTAAAAAGAGATATTTTATATTTACACATATCTAAAAACTTACTTCCAAACTCCTTGAATGCTGCAAAATGCCAGATTTTCTTTCTACCTCCAAGGAAACACTTGGATTTGACTCATAATATGTGTCAGTGCTCCCCTTTTCTTTTGACACATTATAGATCCAGCACTGAGACATCAATGGTAATTATCACATTTCTAGTGATAAAAAGACAATGCGAGAAGCACAAAAATTGCCATATTTAAGCACAGAGAAGTTCAGTTGTGCTATTTATCTCTCACGTGGGTCAGCATCAAATTTAGGGATGTACTTGCAAAACAGCAGTGTACAAATCTAGAAGTAATTTTCTGGGTGCTGTCATCTGATATTTTATTTATGCCTGAAAACATGCAGATAAATATTTCTTACATGTGCAGTTTATGTATATTACTTGAGAGTATCTTTCTACTCATATAAGCTTCTTATTTTTTTCTAAACCTGAATTATGCTCTTGGTCTCAAAGACGCTGGGTAGCAATTCTTCAGAGGAGCAATGCCCGAGTAATTGTTACGCCATCATGTAAAACCAATAGCAGATAAACGATGCCATTGTAGAGCAGATGTTTAACGTGGGACGTGGTAGTAAACATGATTGCTTTTTATTTCCTTTCTGCTCATCTTAGGCTCTGAAATTTCCATGCAGGAAACTACGCAAGTAGGCTGACAGCGCTGTTGATTTTACTACTCTTATTTATGTGGAAGATTCTCTTGTTAGCCCGTTATTACTGTCATTATCCTTGACTAGGACCTAATCACTCAAGATAGAACAGTGACTTGTCACCCTTCCAGCCACTGTGTACAATTCTGAGTGGAAAGGAGTGAGTTTAATTCAAAGCAGTCAGCGTAATTTTAATCAGTCAGGAGCTGCCAGCCTTCTATACACTAGGATGTCTCGGGTCAGCAGATGGACAAATACTTCACTAGCTGTCAGTGTGTTGTGCTGTCTTGTTCATTTGTCAGGGAGCTCTGCCCTTAGCAAAACAGCCTGAATATTCAAACAGTGCAATAAATCACAGCAAAGACCGTGACTGCAGGCCAGATTTTTTTTACAGCACTTGGTCCCTGAAGTAGCAGGAACACTATTGCAGCAATCGTGTTTTGATTAAATTTGTCATGTGGATGCACAGATCTGGCTTCCGAGGCTCTCAAATCATAACTGTGAAAAATCTGGTGATATTTGTTAATTGTACTTTGGTGTGTGTAAAGACACTTACACAAACACACACACACACATGCACCCACAAAACATATAACATATGGGAATTATTATTATAAGGCTTGCTTATGCGTCATAATTTGCGTGTGTGTTTAAACTGCAGACATAACTTGACTCCCACCTCTACAACTGACCTCTTACTCCTGATAATACATAAATTCTCTGTGCAGGCTGAATAAAAATGAAGCTGCTGCAAAACTCTGTAATTTTTCCAGAATTTCTTATTCTATAAAAGCACAAAACCAAAACATTTCATAGTGTTTTGCTGAATAAAGGCAAATCAGAAAATGGGTGATGGTGACAAATGCACCTTTCTTTCATATTAAACAGAGGTTTTGTCCTCGAGCTGAAATATTTTTCCCAGTTTTTTTACTGGAACAAATACGTTTCTACCATACATTTTTGATTCTAATAGATTTACATCAAACCCCCATCAACTCCAGGGAGAAATATTTTTCTTGGAGTATGTTTACACTTAAGGGGCTGAGTCTTTCTGAAACAAAATAAGAATTTAACAAGGATATCTGATGAAGTAGGTAACGAAGAATTTGTCCCTAACAGCGTTTGGGTTAGGAGCAATACGCATTTTCAGCTGCTAACTTCTGGAACTTCTCACTATTAATTTCTGCATATTCTAGTGTTCTACTGATGATAATTTTAATTACATACTTGGAAAGGAATCTTAAAATCGTGATGAAAATGCAGGAAATATGTGTTAAACCATTTTACTGATGTCCAATTAATACACGATGCAAAAAAGGGTCCTTAAATTTTCTTGGGACAGATATCTAAAACCTAGTCCAAGCTCTTCAGAAGAGATGGGCACTTTGATTGTTAAAGTGTCAACTCATCATGTGTCAACTTCTTTATGTTTGTCCAGCATCTCTCTACTTTTTTAAATTCAAATGCCTCCTCATTTTTGGATTTATCATGGTAAGCATTTCATTCAGTTGGCTTTGCTACAATAATTGAAATTCCACAGTTTAGGTGGATGTCTCCCAAGAAATCATGTTTATCTCGTAATTTCTTTTTAAACTCAACAGCCAGGCCATCCCCTACTGCCTAAGGACAGGTCTGTATACAGGTTGTATTTGACACTCCTATATTTGACCTCGTTTCTGCTCTTGATGTTTTCCCCACAGTGTCTCATCAACACCTGTATTTGCCTTTCAGCTCACAGGCCTTTCTTTTTTTTGTGAACCATTTACCCATCCTCCACATTCATGCCAACAACTTTTTCAAGTAAAGAACTGAGGCAGAAGAGGGAAAAATGGCTCAAATAATCTTCTTTCACACAGACTAGGAGAGAAGTTTCCCAGACAATTGTATGCAACCATTTAAGTTAAAAAATTTCTCAAATTTAGAGTCCCACCCTAAATTTTTGAACTAAATTAAACCTGTCACATTCCAGTCTTTCTTCAGGGGAGCATGCATAAATTGGGATAACATAAGAGAAGTTGACATTCCAGCATGACAAAAGCAAGGAAGCACTGGAAATTGAGAAGACAGGCTATTGTTTCTGAAACTAATTGTCAAAATCTAGCACGTTATATACTTTGAGCTCTGCAGAAGCATCTGAGCTTCTGAGGGCTGACAAGAACAAGAAGTGATCTCTGAACCTGCAGGGGATCCTAATGAGATTCAGTTCTCATTAACAATCTCTTTCAGTATCATCTAACCTTTTTCTGAATTTCTTTGCTACATCTGTGAGTTGGACAGAAGTCACCATATTTCACACAAATGCTCCTTTTGCTGTTGCCTCTTAGCTGTGTCCTGCTTTCTGCAAATTGTCATGGATGCTTTCAGTGCAAAAATGTGGAATTTAGATTCCCATTGAAGTTTGGCAGCACTTCCACAGTTAAATTCACCACCATAAAGATGAACATTCGAGCCACCAGACCAGCTATTAACAGCAATATTGACATTGTACTGAACTGGTACGAAATGGCTCCAAATGTTTGTGGGAAAAACTGGAGCTATAAAGAAATTGTGCTGCCCTGTGGTCTCCAGCTCCAGCTTGTAAAGCAGCAGTACAACAAGTCCTTCATTTCTCTGCAGAAATGAAGAGCAGCAGGAAAGAGGTGACAGGAGGTTGAAGTGCTCCCAGAAAGGATCAGCATACCAGGTGCATCATGAGGCGAGAGAGCACAGATCACCCCTCAAGCTGGGTTTTGAGGATGGATCATAGATTCTATACAAGCAGTGCAGTATAGATGGTGAGATTTAGGTAAAATACATGTTTATGAAATGAAAAATAAGCACTTTACAAAGGCAGTCCAACCTTTGCCACATTTCTCTTCAGGAAGGCTCACCATAATCTTATTTCTTCTCAGGTCCATCAAAGATCATTCAAGACCTGCTGACATCAAGAGACACTTTGCGGTGGACTTCTTTAGTCCTTGGATTTACCTGGCTGTTCATTGGCTGAATACTGCCTCATCAATGACCTTCCACCAATGCTCCTTCCATTCTCAGAAGCAGACAGGACTCTGGCTCACTCAGTCATTCACTCACTCATGTCATCAGGTAAGGGTGGCCTAGAAAATCATCTGTTGCCTTAGGTATAACAAAGTTACTGTTTCATACGTGGATATACTGGAAAATTTGCTTTCATTTGCTAGTGACTTTAGTTTGTGCTAATATTTGCTTTACACTCAAGTTTTCTGAAATTAGAATAATTTTACCCTAAAAGGCCCCCAGACAGACTGTAGGAGAACTCTGCTGTTGACCTCAGGTAATTAAATATCTCTTGCCACTCTGGGGCACTTGCCTCCATGATAGATCACAAGCTACCAGTAGTGGACATGATGTTAAAAATAAGCAGATAAAAATTCTCCTTTACAATTAACTGTGAAGTTATTATATATTAAGCAGAGATAAACCATCTTATCCTTTAATCTTCTTTACATATATTTTCAGGCACTTGCAAAACTCCAGTCTGGAAGTTAATACCTCTAGTTTTTTCACATTGCAACTTTTTGCAGTGAACTTTTCAGTATTCATGGGTATTTCTGTGTCTTGTGTATCTTTTCCAGATAGGGATCTGTTGTAATGAAATATTTAAAAAATTAAATATAAACACAGGCACACACACACACACACACATATATATATATATACTAATATACCGAAGAGCATGATTTTTTTTCCTCACCTATGTTCTTCCAAACCAGGACAAACCTACATTTGTCCATGTGTTTAAATTCATTTTTTTCACATAGTTGGCTTACTCATCATAGACAAGACAGCCTCTTTTCTGTTCAAACCTTCCTTTTTAGAGCAGCCACATATTTGTGAATACAAAGTAGAGAAGGAAGTAGTGCTTATTTTACATTCAGATAAGATTCTTGTAAAGAATTTCAGTTTAAAAAGTGAAGAGGATGAACAGTTGGTGCTACTTCATTAAACCAAGATGCCATTTGCAAAGGAAGTCAGGTTTCTCCAGTAACACTTTCCTGGTTATTAGTGGTTCACAACCATTAAAGATTTTCTCCAATTTCCAGATGTCAAGGCTGTCTCATTAAGAACCACAAGAGGAAAGGGCCTTGGTTTTTCCTCTCAACACAGAAAACTTACAGGCATGAAAGGCTAACTCCAAAAATTAATTTTCAGCCAAAAGGAACTATTTCCAAAGTTAAAACCTGTGTGACAATCAAAAGCCATTCTCTATCTAGAAGAACAAAAACTTTAATATTCTAATATTTCTTAACTTATTTAACAACACTGCTTCTACCAAACTCTTGCTGAAATTAAGGAAAATTGATCAGATCCATCAAATGTTTCCATTATGATGTTAAAAGTTGTTCCAGCTCAGTGGGACTCAGTATTCCGAGTAATCTGGTAGGAGGTTGTCAGTTTATCTTCAGTTTCCAGTGCCTTCTGTTTTCACCTTTTTTACTTTTATTGAATGAGAAACTGTCATTGCTGCTTTACATTTTATGCCAAGGAGAATGCGTTGGTCTAAAAAATTACAGAATAACTTTAGTAATTTTTGAGCAGATTGTTGTGAAACAAGCTATGAAACTCAGATCCTAGCTTACTGGAACACAGGAGAATTTACTCTTGCAAGCTTTCATTTAGCAGTGTTTATTTTACTCTTCAAAGATAAGTGTTCTTTCGTCTTAGATGAAATGTGTGATATGTCAACTGAGTCGGAGAAATGGAAATTCTTTTATTTAGTAGTTTTGAAAGGATAATGTTTTCCACAGCATATTGTAATATTTGTTTTATACTGTCTTTCTATTTTTTTTTAATAGATATAACATTCTTTTCAGGGAACTTGAACTGCAGTGTCATGCAGGTATAAGCAGCTGTAGATCTAAATATTTTTTCCAAATAAACATGAAGTTGTGACAAACTTTTACAAATTTGTGACTTGAAATCAATATTCTCTTGGCCTCCAGCATTCTGTGGTTTGATTTTGGTGTGGTGACTTTTATTGCTGTCTTTGGCTTTTCTGGGCTTTGTTCTGATGATAGATTACTTAAAACATTCCTTGTTTCATCCAGGTTTTGATGGCCCTGTTCTTTGTTTTTCTGAATGTAAGCTGGAATATTAAGTTAAACAAAATACCATTTAAGAAATCTTAACTCATCTAGTAAAAAGAAAATAAAAGTTTAAGATTAAATACTAAAACCAAATTTTTAATTTGAATATTAGGAGAAATGAGCTGGAGAAGTTTGGTAGATATCCAGATTATACTCAGATTTAACATCTAACCTGACAGAGGTATTGTATGAGGAGCAAAACTACACGGAAAAAGGTTTCACTCACCCCAAATTCCTGATTCCTCAGGTGTTGGTCAACTTCCAACTCATAACTGAAAATCTCAGTTTTGAAATTTTTCATTAAAAGATGTGAGATCACAGATGAAAACAATCAAGAGGATTTTCCTCCTGTAAAATCTGGGGGAGTCATATTGTCTGCCTTGGGTCTTGCCAGGAGTTCTGGTGTCTCCTACAAGCCACAGAAGTGACTGTCAGGGTGCCAGGAGGAGAAGCTGACAAAGACATCACCACCACCCAAATTTATCCGAATAGGTCTGCATCAAACGTGACAGCTTGGGTAAATCAGGAAATTCCAACGAAGAATGTTTTCTCTAGGAATTTTTTTTCTCTCAAACCAGCTGTAATAAGGAACTTCTGCAAATAACAGGTTACAAAGAAAAATGCAGAAATATGGTAGAAAAAGAGTAGAAATCTGGAAGAGAATATCAGGAGGCTGTAGCAAAGGAGGGTAATTCGTGCCTTCAGTGGATGTGAACAGGGATCACAGTGGCGTTTCTCTTCACACCAACATGTATATTTACACAAAGACACAGATTTATACTTGAGACTATACATAAAGCTGTTTCTTTATGTATATGCAGACATGCAGATGTAAGTTTTAAGGTTCAGCACTTCTTTTCCATCTGCCCTTCCACCCAATCTTTACATGTATTTTAAAATTTTGAACTATCAAAAGACCTAGATGTTTCCAAAAAGAAAACTTGAGCAAAACATTTTACATGTTGTAAAAAGAAGCCACTGAATTAAGGTTTACAGTGTGTGTTCTGAATTCAGGCTATGCAATCAGAGTGGCATTTATGGCCTGGAAAACCATTGAAATTCGCTGGCTAACATTTCCCAAGCAAATTGATTAGAGGTTGGATATATATCATATTTTTAAATTAATTGTCACTCTGAAATTCAAAGAAGTCACCAGAATATTTCCTGCAATCATAGTGGACTCTTGAGCATCATTATAGAGCTGACACTGAGGAATTTCCTCGATTAGTTTTTAAATAATTGAAGAGATGTGTACAGGTCAGATACAACAGAAAATTGAGGGAGAACAGAGGATGCTTTCAGAACATTACTGGACAATTTGGCAGTGACATACACTTAGAATTACACTACATACAGAAATTTGTTTCTCTGAAGAATGCCAGAGTATTTCAGATATTATTTTTGAACTCAGATGAACTGACTACATTTAACTATCCTACACTGCTGAAATCTGTGCTCGGAAGGATATTGACTTGGAATGACCAAGTTGATATCTTCCCCTTTAGAGATGTTTCCACATCAGTTTTTCCAGGATTTCTCTGTATCCAATAGCTAAAGTAAAAACAAACAAAACAGACAAGTCTTCATGTCAAAGTAAGTTTACCAACACCTCTTAAACACTGGAAAACAAGGTTTCAGTACAACTTCAGTTGGCTTCAGTTGGTCCTTACAAACAACTCATAGAACTGGTCATCATACACAATTATAAAAAAACATAATACATCAGCAGAGTCCAATTTACTATTGTGTCTCCCCAAAGCTGAAAGAGAAAGAAAAAAAGTTCTGTGTGAGCCAATGACACCTTTGAGAGAAATCTGCTATAATGAAAAGATACAGAAAAAAGCACTAGGCCAGCTATCGACAGAGACTCTGTTTGTTTTGCAGTCATGGAGGTATTTAGGGATTTAAGCTCTGTGTCTTTCTACCCAGGTTTTTCTTTTAGCTCCATCCTTAAATTAAGTTTACAGCTGATTGAAGATGACAGGTTGTCAAACTGACAGTGACCTCTTGGTCCAAACAAGAGCTGTCAAGAGATGACAGCCTGGTCCCTGCCAGCCTTGCTGAAAGAGACAAAGGTGCCACTTGTAAAAGCCTACCTACCTGTCCCACCACATTTGTGAGCCAATTCTGAGCCAGTGGGGCCCAAAGGTAAATAAAAGGATCAGCAAGAGTCTCTGTGGAAGCATGAAACAACAGCACATGCTCTGAGCAAAACTGGCAGGGATAATACAAACTGACTCAGTGTTTTACATAGGTGGATCCAGATGAATCCCTGTAGGGCAAGAGCATATCGATATTTTTTCTTTCCAACTGACAGCCTAGCTGAAATGTGGAAGAAAGAAGGAGAGAAATGAAGGCAGAAATTTATGACAACAAAAGATTAGGAAGAGGAGACTGCCAAGAGGAGTTAAAATGGCTTTTGCAAAAAAACTTCACCTTGACACTGGTCTGGTGAACCAAATAGTAGACAGGCTTGGAATTCCTGCAAGCAAAGTTCAGAAATGCTCTTGTTCCTGTGGTAGTGGCTTTGCAGCAGACACTCTCCACATCTTTGCAAGATAAGCAGCTCCTGCACTGGGAATTTTTCATCACTCTCCAAGCTCCAGCTTCATGAAATCACTGATTCATGCTGGAAAAACCTGAAGAGGTACTTGAAAAGCATGTCAGAGCTCTTGTCTTCCTTCTAATCTCTGAGATTTTGCTGTGAAAAATTATTAATCTGGCCATTCAAAACCAAACCAAGCCTGCTTTTCTTTTTCCAAAGAACAATGGTAATAATAATTTATGTCATATTGTAGTAATAATAGATGTCCCATTGCCTCTAAACCCCACAGGGTTCAGAAGGCGGCAATTACAGTTGCTCTTTTGAGGCTTTACTAGTAGTTCTAGGCAGCAGAAATATCTTTAAGGGAACAAAAATTCTGGCAGCTGCATAAGGATTATTTTAATTTCAGATGCCTCAGATCCGAGCATTTCTGATTTGTTCATGCTTATGTATTTCCTTTCATGCATGTGTGCATCCCCTCCTGAGCTTTAACGAAGCAATACATGAATATGGAGTGGAAAGAAAAGCCTCTGGAAGGAAATAAAAACACAAGTCTACCTTGAAAAGGAATACCAGCTCAATTATGCTTTACTATATTTTCTCCATTAATTATACAAAAGCCAGTACAAAGATTCAAACAGAAAGAGAATAAATGAAGTGCTGCCTCCATTTGATTAATAAATAGAAATGATTGTGAGGCATGTCCATTTAAAAAAAATATCACCCCAGGGGGCATATTCTTGAGCTCATCACCTCAGCATGTCTCCAGCACCCTTGAAGAGGAAAGATTTATGACAGCTTTTCAGCTGAAGCTTCTTTTAATTGACAGAATTTTGTTGCCACCACTGAAGAATAATTCTGTGAGCTTTAGGATACGAATGCAGTGACTGGTGCATATGGATTCTCTTCCAGTTTCCTTCCAAATTCTGCTCAAACAAAATCCCTCAGAGGTGGCACCTGCCATTTCTCACTGTGAATTGGGCTGTAGTGAGGGATCTTTAACTTTGGATGACAAGCTGCTTTTGTAAGTGTTTTGCATATTCAGGTTACCTTTTCCTGAAATTTCAGCTCCATTACTGTTTGCTGCTTTCCTAACAAGAAAGCTTTCCTTAACTCCTAATGTTTCATGTGGATGGAAATTGAACACATGAGGAAAAAAAATAAAGAATCTTGGAAATGGGCGTATAAATCCATACCTGAAGAAGATCTCAGTATTTCAAATACACTGGTGACACTGCACACCTCAGTGGTATGCAGCACTACTGGGAGCAGCACAGCTGGGAAATCAATCCACAAATTCGGATACCTGCAAAAAAATCAGGAATGCAGTTGAAAATAATTCTCTCTCATGATAAATTGTGACATGTCATTGATCCATGTCTGAGAGGAAACTCTTGAAAATGCAAGAATGTTTAGAGAGAAAAAGGCCTGTGTATTTGACTTGCAGCCTGAGATATGCCAAAAACATTGAACTTGACACTAATTTGTGCCCTCACAAGCAGCTACCTCTGGACAGAAATTAAACAGAAAAAAATATAAAAAGAGAAGGACTTCGTTATATTAGCAGGATTTCCTTTTAAATTTTATAAAACAGAACTTATTCAAAAGACCTTCAAGTATCAATTTAGAGTCAAAAAAATCTGGGGGGTTTTTAGCAAAATAGATTGGTGGTGATAGATGTCATGCTTCCAGAAACTATAGTGCTCAGTTCTACAAAGTCTTAATAACTGGATGCTATGGTGGGCATCAATACTGATTATTTTGGTGAATTAAAATTTGGGAATGATTCTGCAGCAAACAGCCCAGTGCGAGTATTCTATCAAGCATGATACATCTTTTTTTGGTCATAAAATATAGGTCCCATTAAGTTTTGTGTCTTTTCTCTGTTAGAGTTTCTCTCTAATGGGTAATATTATTTGTGGTTCCCCTTACAGATAGCTTTAGTCACAAGGCTGATGTAACTCTTCTCTGGAAGCAGTGAAAGTCATGGCTGTCAAATGCTTTTTCTTGATCCTCAATAATTGGACCATCCAGATTCTAAAATTCTGACATAACTTTCAATCAGAATAACACATCCAAAAAAAACAAACACAAAAATAAATGTATGAACTGACTAAAAATTACACTGGATTGTTGAAAATAAATAGATACATTTACATGTCCAGGGTAATTTGCAATTACGTAGACTAGATTTTTTTTCATTTCACTTTTACATTGGTAACAGAACCCCAGGATTTAATGTTCTTAAAAGTCTTTGAGTTCTTAGACTTTGAGACTCTCATGGGTTTAAGAATGAAAGAAGATAATTGTCTAATATTCTTTCATGATGAGTGAAGGTATGGTGCCCAATTTTGTAGCAGAAATCTGTACAAAATATTAATATAATCTATGAATCTCAGCAGGTGTTTATAAGTGCTACATTTAAGAAAATTCCCATCAGCAAAACAGAATCCAGGTCCTGGGGTTTTAACCCACAAGTGTTTAAGTAATCCAGGTAGAGCCATGATGGATGCCAGATGAAGAGTTACCAGGAGCTTCTTCTCTTCTGATATTTTCAAAATGGGTTCCAATGATCCCTGGTTGCCTTTGACAAAAACCTGTTCCCTTACTGAACTTTAACAATGTAGCTCCCTGTCCTCATCCTGCTTGTCCTTCTACTACTGGTGATTGTGCTGCTGTGACAGCCTCAGAGTCTTGACTGGATCCACACTTTGCTGTTTGGCTCAGCTCAGTATCTCTTTTTGATTCCTTTTTTAAGCAGAGTCACATCTGCCTTAATCTTTACCAAATCAATTAAATTATTTGTTTCCAAATTAAACTGGTTACATTTAATGAACTAATTATATTTGAGTTTAATAGCCCAAACTCATATATTTCCACACTCAAGTTACCTCTGTTTCAACTGCATTCATGGCGACAAATTAGACCATATGTATGAAGTCACTGATTCTCTACAGTTATAAAATATCCATTATATCAGAAAGAAGCTTCCACAAATATGTATATACTTAAAATACTGAAAATTAGTAATTTTTGTCTCCCATTGAGGTGAAAAAAGACATACAGGTTATCTACAATCAATTATGTATTCAAATTGAAAATTTAAGACTCGTGTCTTAAAACTGCAGCTGGAATGAAAGGCAGAAAAATGCATAACAAAGTTATTTGAGGGGGCTACAAAATACATATTCATATACACAGACACACATATACATGTACAGACTATAAACAGAAGCACTTGCCATAATAAAAATGAGGTTTTACAACCCCTTGAAAACTGCTCACAGTTAAATAAACCTGGAAACTGAGATGCATGGGAGTTTATTGCCTTCCAGAGTCTAGCTGTTTCACTCATACATTTTACTCCACAAAAGATAAGGATAATTTTTCCTCCAATACAGCAATTTTTCAAGAAGTAAGCTAGTCAGTGAATTGAAGCACCAGTAAAAAAGACATTTGGAAAAGTTTGTAGAACTCTGTAGACATTTTTTCTTTACATAAATTATTGCCAAATAACTGTGAGTAACAGATTCACTCCTAGTTTGAAAAAATCCATTGATAGGTAGTACCCAGTGATCTGATATTAAGTCATCAAGTTAAACCCTGAATTTTTAAAGGCCATGTAATATTTCAAATTCAATCAAAATTTGGAAAAGGAATCAATAGAACAGACTCTGTTATGAGGTACATACCGAAGTCTGATACCTCATCAAACTCACTTTCCAAGAAACAAAGGTTAGTAAGATGTACTGCTTGTATTCTCTGCTTCTGGGATCAGCATTAGTCACTTACATAGGGAATTTTGATGTTTCTCCAAGAGCTCATAGATGCTCCCAGATGTTCCTCTTAATTTATGATTCAGGCACAGAGACTCCCTCCCACAGACTTTTGTTTCTTTGATCTCCTGTACCATGGAAACATGATATTACTGGGTTTTGGGGGTTACATATGAGGAAAAAGCTTGCTTTGGATTTCTCTAGAGGTTACTGGGGCTTATGAGACACTTTAAAAAGCTTACATTTTTCTTTTGGAAGATTATGGTTTTAAAATGTAGATAGTGCCAATCGCATCTGACTGGGTTGTATGTTAGGGAGGTGACTGTGTTATTTTTATCCTAAACCATCTGTTAGACGGAAGTAAAAAAAATTTTAACTCTATCTAAAACATATTTTGAAATAATCCATTTGTATCAGGCACACTTAAGCCTTTCAACGCACATTTTGATTTCACTTGTAGTTTTTCGGATCCATATGATTGATCACCCTATTATACCCCTTCTTCAATAAGCAGCTGCCTGACAGACACCATATGTTGTTTAACCTAGATCTGGTACTGTGTTGTTTAAAATCCCCTCTTACTGCTTGTTTACTCATTTTTTGTCACAACTTTTCATTAGGTGATTTAGTTTTAAATGGGTCACAGTGTTATCTCCTTTTCACAGTAGTTTTTAACCATGTCATACCTTCTTCCACTCCATACATCTTTTCTGTTTCTGTGTATGTTACCTCAGTGAAAGTCTTTATCCTGAGCACCTCTACAACTGATACCAGTGACCACTCATATATTAACAGTTTACTTTATTCCCCGAGTGGCATATTAACTGACAGAATTTTCTGCCAGCTATTTCAGGGACTTGTGATATTTTTCCCTATGAAGGATTTTGGAAGGGGAAGGAGGATTTTACTGCAAATCATTTTGCCACGTAAAATTGTGCCTTTTTCCCACTCCTCACTGCTATTACCACCTGCAACTTTTCTGCATTTTACTTTAGGGGATTGCCTCTTCACCACTCTGGATAACCATTTACAAAGATTTTTCTGATCTTATGTAAATGCCATAATGACAGAAAACAAAGGTTTGAACTATAACAATTAAAAAGGCACACCCAAATAGCACAATCGTTCTAAAGATCTTAAATTGCTTTACAAGGACAGTGCATGCCTAGACACTGCAGTGATGCCATGACTTATCTCCCTAGGGAAGACTCAGCAAGAACCACATTTGAAAGGGCTCAGGGAAAGTGTCAAAGGAACTGAAAGTGTCTGATGTGTCCCTCCAAGGGCCCATGGGATTCAAGGTACCAAGAGAGTTTTGCTTATGCATAAGACATACTAACTGGATGAAACTCCTCCCTGAGATAATTAAGAAAAAAACCCATACAGTTCCAAGAAGTTATGTTTTCTTTTTAATACGTGATGTCTGAGGACTGTTTCAAACTGCTTTCTTTCTTTAGGGAAAGCAATCTAAAATAAAGGAATAATCCTCAAGGGATTTTTCCAGAATGATAACCTGCATCCCTATTCCAATGCAAAAATGCTTTAGGCAGCGGTCAGTATATATGGAAATCTGTGAGGATGCTTGTGTTCTGCTTCTGTTTTGCATCAGTCAGCAATATCTTGACAAAGCGAGAATTATAGACATGCCAAAATGCTCATCTCAGCTCTATGAGTCTCATTGCGGTTGCCTTTTGTTCCAAAATACTCTATTTTAGCCATTCATTTTCACTAAGATTTCCTATATTATCATATAGCAGTTTGTGTCATTAAGCTATATTTGTTGCCTTTCTTCTGTATTCACATCCACATTTGCTTTCTGTCTTCAGATCCAAGGGCTGAGCAGCTGGAGAAGCTGACAGAATTCATAATGGTAGACTGAACATGAGGTTGATATTAATGGAAATTACTATTCCTCTCTGTGTCCAGTCATAGATTTTAAAAAGGTTATATGTTCCCTCAGTAGGAAATCTCAGGAAGAAGGAAAAATATAGACATGGAGATTTAGGTATAGGAGCAGAGAAGGAGAGAAAGATATAAAGGAATGCAGTATAAACTCAAGTCAAATTCTAAAAAAGGCTTGTGCTTTACAATGAAAAAAAAGTTGTGCTTTATTCCACCACAGTTATTGTGGTGAGTGATAAAGTGAGAGTATAATGTGCATTAATTTTAAATTACCATGAGAATTACCCAACAGTATCTCCAGTCTTCAGTATCTTGGCTGTCACCAACCAGTGAGAGGAATCATGATGTCTGCTTTTTTTTTAAACCTAGTGTTGTGGAGGTTCTGCTTAACCTATCATTTACCAATGAAAATGTATCTGATTTTATTCCTAAAGCTTTAAGAAGTGAAAATTATACCCTGTGTGTTAAATTTAACTGAATGTAATATATAACAGTATAAATTAAATTTAATTGGTGTACTATTCCATACAAGAAGTGACAAGATTCTTCTTCAGCCGTGGAAAAGATAAAGTGTGATTGATGGCAGAAATTAATAATTGAGGAATGTAATTCACTGCAATAGATACAATCTACAGAGCAGTTTTCAAAATTGTTAGGCAAGGCTAATAAGTGGGAAAAGTTTGGCACAGCTCTTGTTCGAGAAGTGCAATGTTTTGAGACAAATAAACAAGTAAGTTAGAAGGCTTTTAAAGGCAAAGAGAGCCAAACTTCAACACCATTTTACACAGAACTCCCATGTCCTCTGTGTGTACAAGGAAAATGACAGAGTTGGGCAGTCCCCAGTGAGGAGGACTGCGAGTGCCTCAGCTCCAGGGCACAGAACCCACTTTGCAGCCCACTCCACCAGTGCAGCAAAGGGGGGTGCAGGAAATGTTTTCGAAACAGAGATTTGACAACCTGAAGTATCCCATTCTAAAGTCAGATTCCTGCCTGCCTGCACCATTTGAAAAGAAACAAGTCTTCAGTGTTTCCTGCTTGGGTTTTATGGCAGAGTCCTGTGCCAAAGGCACATGTTAGAACACCTGATCCTGATCCTGTTCCTTGCTGTAACCAGCCTCTCCCTTTGTTCTGAGAAGAGAGGGCCATGTCCCCTCTTCCTCAAACGTGTCCAAGATCAAAAAACTGCCACACTTGCACAGGTTGTTGGAGCCATACCTAGGAACAAAGGGAGGAAAGGAAAGGAAGAGACTGGGACAGAGGTGTTGGGTAGCCACACCAGCATTAGCAGTTGAAGTCTGGTTCTCATGATGCTTAAATATAGTCTACTCATCACCAGTCCCTTTTCTTTACACCTGGCTTGATGAACTTGAACAAAAATATAAGGGAAAAAATAGCTATAAAGAAGCTAAAAAATGTGATTATATCAAGTTACTTAGAAGTTTTGTGAATGGTCCTTTGGGCTGTATAAAAATTCAGATTTTAACTCTTTTACCCATATGAGTCAGAGAAGAGTATAGCTCTGCCCTCTTTCACTTTCTTTTTTTTTTGCTTGTGGAAGACCTTCATGCTTTCTTCCCTGTGCAATCAGCTGATCAAAGAGCGTCCACATTAAGGACTGGCTAAAGAGCTCAGAAAGGCAGCCACTCCAGTTGTCCCAGGCAGCCTTTCCTTCCTCCTATGCTAATGACTCTTAGGCACTGTTTTACATTTATATTATCAATAAAGCCCTTCCTGTTGGCAGCCAGAGGAGTAAAGGGTTGTGCTGGATTCAGTATGCAATAACTCTTTCCAGTTGTCATGACAAACGGGACATTCAGCTTAGAATTTACCTATTGTGCATCAGTGCCACAGCCACGTGATTTACATTATTCCCATGGAGCTGATCAGTGTCACAGCCACATGATTTACATTATTCCCATGGAGATGATCCCTTGGCCTCTGCTTCCTCCACATGCACGTGTGAGGCTCCTGCTACCCTCAGCCTGATGAGCCGTGACGGGCTGCTGACTAGGTCCACACAGTCCCTCAGAGACCAGGCCTCAGGTGTTCAACCCACTTCCAGCATCATCTCCTTGTGTTAATCTTCCAAGATGAAAGGCATTAGAAACAAAAATGTTAAGATCTGCTCAATGAGCAGGGCAAGAGATGTACCCTGTACCAGGCCCAAATTCAGCAGACCATCACTTTACAGGACAAATCTGTTTGATGTTGCCAAGCCACAAACTTGAAGGCAAGTGCACACTCCAGTGCATGGAGCCCAGATGAGCAGTGTTTTCCATTTTTCAGGCAGTGTGTAGTCTATGTTGGCATTAAATAAGCCTTTTTTAAGTGAATATATTAGAGAAATCATTCAAGAACCACTCGTCCTTTATAAACATCATAATGACTGAACATTTTCAACTGAATGTGAATAAAATTTGAGACGCAGGTGCAGAGATTAGTAACTAAATTTTTGTTTTGAATTCAACATCAAGTGGATTACTTTTTTCCCTAATGATCACTGTCATTGTTTAATATGCCACTGCAAATTAGACAAAATACAATTATCTGGATTGCAATTTTATTATTGAAATAAATACATAATTGATCTCTTCCTGGGCTTTTTTTTTAGAAGAAGATAATATTACTAAAGTTACAGTGAAGAAAGCAGGCAAAGTGCTAAGACTGAGGGCACTGCTTGCTGCACCACACACAGCAAGAACGCAGCCACAGCTGCCCCACAACCAGCAAGGAGCATTTTAACTCTGGGCCCAGACTCCTGCCTCTACACCAACCTGTGTTAAAAAGTATTATGGACTGGTGGTTAAAGCCTGCTCTCTTTCAGCTTGTTTGGAAAACCCCAAACAAATGACCTTGACAGAGATGTCTGCTCTTTGCCATTGAAGGTTCTGGTCTGAAACCTTGCTGGTGGACACAGATGGAGAGCATGCTGCCTTCCAGAAGAAGATTTAATAAGGCAACTCAAAAAACACATTAATTTTAGATAAGATGTAGACCAGGAAGGAAAAGAGAATTTTGCCATTGGTTCAGTTTTCTCTTCATATCAATATTTTTTCCCCTCTTACTTCTCTCTCATTCTTGCTTCTCTTGTAGTTTTCTCCTTTTATTTTACTTTCATCTTCTTCCTTCCTCTTATAACTTTTCTTTTTACTCACAGAAAGCAATGAGTCCTGTTTCAATCACATCTTACAATTGCACATCTAGCCTGAGGTACTGGTGCTGATTCTCAGACACTTATCAGTGCCTGTTGCTGCTCATGTTAAGTCAGTGGTACTTACGCACACAACTGCTGCTGCAGCTCCTAAAGGAGTGATCTTGCTTGTTTTTCACGTATTTTAAATTTTCTCAGTGTCCTGTAACAGGTTTTCCCTGTTTGAACACTTCCCGAACTTCTCTTGGAGAACACCAGATTCCAACACCTTTATTGTGGGCACTCTGGGAGTCATCACACTGAAACCAATGAGGCCTCTTAAGAAGTAAAAGATTATCCAGTTTTGGAAAGCTCATCTTACGAAGGCAACTCTACCTGTTCTTCTGCACTTGAGAGTTTATTTTGGCTATCATGTGTTGCCTTGTTTAGATTTAGCAAGTTTGTACAGGAGAGTTAATTTAATTTTCTAAGTTCAATTCATTATAAATATTTTGCTGATACTCTGTCCCTACCAAAGGCTGCGTTTCACAGAATGGTTGTGACTGGTTTATCTTCCTTTAGTACAAATGCTGGCTCTCCTTTTGCAAAGCACCTCTGTAAGTGTTATCTTGCTTTTGAGCCTCAGGGTCAGCTTCTCTTTCCAAGAGAGGAACAAGTCACAAATATAAAATTGTTCTGAGATTCATATCCAGTTCTGCATAGTTTCACTTTTAGGTATGAAAAAATGCCACACTGATAAGCAAACAATGATCGATAATCACTGTTTTATCTTATTACACAATTAAAAGCCAGAGTTTCATGATGCTCATTGAAGAGAATAATTTGATAATATTCATATTATAGTGACACCTGGATTTCCCATAGGCAGAGGCAGAAACTCTTTCTGAAACAACTGGCATTGCTGGAAAATATAGGCAAATATTTACATAAAGAGACACTTCTTCAGGTCACCTTCATCTGTAGCAAACACACACTTCTGAAAAAAAAATCAAAGACTTACAAAGACACCTGACACATTTATTGTGAACTGCAGCAGCATGTTAAGTGATACTCACGTGTGTTGCTGGAGCAAGGGCTGTTCCTACTACCCTCAGATTAGGGAAGGGCTGTCAGTCATTTCTGTACCATTCCCAAGCCAGAATACATACTTCAATAACAATGAAACTCCAGTTATGTTGAACCTGCAAATTTCCAAGGACAGTACATAATTTTAGCTGAGGACAATGAAGATATTATGTGGATTTTTTTTCTGGTTTTCAGCCTTTTTATTTAAGCCAGTGATGTATAATAGAGCCGAAATAGCAGATTTCAAGTGTTGAATGAGCATCACAATAATAGGTCACCAAAAAAGAAAAAAGAAAAAAAATTTGGTCATTACAAACTAGCTGCACTGTAAATATGCTATTGGAAAGTCAGAAAATGGCCTATGAGAAGCCCTCTGCTTTCTTTTTTGTCCTATCTCCTGTAAGATGATCTTTTAGCTGTGCTCAGACATTGAGTGCCATGATGTCTGTAGCAGCCAGACAATCCAACACCTGCAGTGAGATTAATCATTTCAGTTCATTAATGCAGTCACTCCTTCTTAGTAGCGTTACTTATCTGCACAGCCCCTGCATGTACCCAGGCACTGGCACTACAAGGTAAGAGCCTCTCTCCTGCGGAAATGATTCTCATCTGACTTACACTCTAAAGGAGGACTTGAGACATAGGAAGCAGTCCCAGGCTTTGCAATGACATCTTCAGAGTTAACTTGCATTGACTGGGGTCTTGCTGGGTCAGCACCATGGTCAAATGATGTTAGGTACCTTAACTTCTGCAGGTGTCATCTGGCTGTCACCATCTGTCATCCACAAGAGGTGATATGGTTATAAACAAGGAGAAGAGAAAGAACCTGTAGAACTCATTGCAAGAACTGCACAGAGCCAGATGGGAAGGATAAAATGCCAAACAGCTCGTCTAAGTCAGGCCATTGTCCTGCCCCTGATGTGCAGGGGTGTTTTGGCCATCTTTGCCATTGCTGGGTCTTTCCACTGAGCCTTGTGACAGAAAGATGAGGAAGATGGAAATATCTGCTAAATCACCTCAGGAATAAAGTTACAGAGTGTTACAGAGCAGCATAAGTTGGAAAGGACCTCTGCATCCAGTCCAGCATCCTGCACAGTTCAAAGTTAGATCAAGGGCCTGGCCACCCTGAGTCCTGAATACCCAGCAGTTCTACAGACTCTCAGGCACACACATTCAAGGGTGATTTGGATTTTTTTCTCATATATCCACCAGAATTTCCTTGTTGCAGCATAAGACCATTGTGCACCTCTGAGAAGACCCTGGCTCCTTCTCCTTAGAGCCCCTCATCAACAAGGTGCCATATTGCCCCACTGCCCCCCTCAGCCCTCCCTTCTCCAGGAGGGACAATCCCAGAGTCCCATCTCTCCTCATACATCATGTGCCCCAACTTCCCCAAAGTCTCAGAGACCTTCTGCTGGACTTGCTTTGACTTCCTTATCCCTCCCTTGCATGGGAGAGCCCAAAAATATTCCAGACTACGATACTGCTAAGAAGAATAAACGTGATGATGGAAACCTGCGTTGATACTGACATCTGACAGCTGTGCTGCTTTGCATAAGACACAAATAAGACTTCAGATGTTAAGGTGTTTATTCAAACCAGTCCCCTAAAACTTGTGAAGTTCTTCCATCCCTATATAATAAGAGTACTTTCAAGATGTTTCTCTTTTCCTCCATCTGTTCTTATTTCCTTGGGAATTTGTTTTACTGAGAGAAAATGATGGTCTTTTTTTACTTTCTGTGAGCACCACTGACACATTGCTATGGAAACTGGAAGTTCAGTATTTTAGTGTTATAACTTCAGGAAAAACATGCAGGTACAGCCAAGCCCATTCAAATTTATTTGTGCAAGTTTTCCTTTAATTTACTGTTGTTTCTGGTCAACTGTGGTTTTCATCTGTACTAATACTGTTTTGCAGATGTTGTTCTGTCGGCCCATAATTGATCAAGATGAAATGTGAGTTTCGTCCAGCATGGTAACTGCCTATTGGCTTTCATGGAAATTGATTTATCAGCTTCAGTTTGTGCAGATGAACCTAGATGTGTGTTTACAGGGTTCATACTTTCTGGAGACTGGGCACAAGTGATTTTGACAGTTTCAAGTTTTGGTTGTCCCATCTAAAATAATAAATTAACTTAGAAGATTTTGAAAATCCTGCCCACCAGGCAACCTAATTGTGAGGAAGCTATCTGAAAGGAAGGCAGATGGGGATTGGTCTCTTCTCCCGGGTAACCAGTGATAGGGCAAGAGGAAATCACCCCCAGTAGTATCAGGGGTGGTTTAGATTGGATATTAGGAAAAGATTCTTCACTGAAAGGATGCTCAGATATTGGAACAGACTGCTCAGGGAAGTGGTGGAATTACTGTCCTTTGGAGTGTTTAAAAAACATGTAGATACAGAGTCATAGAACCATAGATATGATAGGGTGCTTAGGGACATGGTTCAGGGGCAAACCTGCCAGTGCTGGGTTAGTGGTTGGACTTACAGGTCTTTTCCTGGATGATTCCACGATTAACTGCCCATGACTGGTAGCTAAAGACACTCCGGACAAAGAGCCACCCTTTACCTTGGCACTCACCCTACTGACCAGCCACATGGAAACTATGAAATGAAGTATTGTCTATATTCACAGTAGAAACAACCTGATACATATTAAATTCTTTTTTTTTACTAAAATCAAGTAAGCTTTTTAACAAAATACACTCAGTTTCTCTGGCTTGTACACAAGAAAACACGGGACAGATCACAGAGCCCTTACCTGTGGGAACAGCTCCTGCAGTTACATCTCAAAGCGTGCGGTTACCCTTAAGCCAACTGACACAAATGTGCTCCTGTAAGTAATAACTGCAAATTAGATCTTTTACAAAATATTGAGTGTTTGTTAACACTGAATTTACATCATTCCACTGTTACAGTGTCAGCTGTCACAGAGTTATCAAACATCAGTTTTCCTAACTACCTTAAAAAACATAATCTGCCTTCAAGGACACTCAATGCCAAAACATTGTTGTTATCTAGTCAGCAAGTATTCCAAATTGTATATTAATGTGTTGCAAGGTTAATTATGCTCATTACACCATTAGCAAATCTTACGCCTTCTCTCACATGTGCATTTATGCTGTGCAGAACACTTGTGTTTATTACACAAACCTCCTGAGCTGTTATCAAGGCTGTCAGCAGGGCTCCTGCTGACACCATCATCCCTTACTTTTCTTCCAGGTGAGAGCAGCAGTTGCTTTGTCTTCCTCAGGGAGATTGCAAGTTTGACTGGTCTTATGCCAGGAGAGAAGGAAAAAGCAAAAGGGGAAAGGTCTGCTCCCTAGAAGATGCAGATGAGGAGCTGGAGGTGTTTGTCTCCTGCTGAGAAGGAGCGTAATTGTGGAAAGTCTTGACTTCTTTTAAAATGTATGCATTCTGCATTTATTTATACATAATTCATACTGCTCGGCTGAAGAAATCTGGGGACTATCCATTATGTAAACCATTTCTCAAAAATATCATTTGTTATGTGAAAAGTGAAAAAAGACTGATAGCAGCAGATGTGAAATAGAATCTGTATTGCCATTAATTATTTAGGCTAAAAACAAATCTCCAGGGTGGAAGAGGATGGTTATTTTACTTTAAATCTTGTTGTTACTGAGTGTTGTTTAAGGGGAGAACTAAGCTAAAGCCAAGAAGTGATAGAAAGCGAGTAATTTGTTTCCTTTTTGATAAACATCATAATCCATTCCAGAGAGTGGCACTAATTCAACCCACCATGAAACAAACTAGAGAAACAAAGGAACACATTGTGTCAGGGCAGATGAGTGAGGTACTCTCTGTAATAAGGCAAATGTTGTTCACAGAAGATACAAAACTGTGATTGCTCATTTTTTTGTGTTTCTAGCTGCTACATACTGTTGATTTAGAACGGATCACAATGGCAGGGACCCAGCTAATGTCAGTCTTAAACCCTTGCATTAGAAAAAGTTACTCTGCATGTAGAAATCTGTCCAATGGGAGGCACATGATAATATTTTAAAAAACAGCAATTAATCATGAAAAAAAAATGGTTCATCTATATCATACACTCAATTAAATTTGAAAATTACCCCAAGGACATTTTAAATATTAAAAAGAAATGTGTACATTAACATTAGGGTAAAATTATGACTTTGCTGTTCATTATAGCCTATGTGCTCAGGAGGTTACAGTGACAACATAGGGAGGTTTGGGTTTTCTTTGCACTCCAGACTACCCAAAAAGGTAATACCAGTTAAGGATCGTTCTTTTAAACAAGGAGTCCCCAGAACATCAGCTTGTGCATTTTAACTCATGAGGAATACACAAAAGCCCCCAGCTTGCTGACAAATGTAGTCAGAGATCAGAGGTCTGCAAGCTCTGAAGTCCAAAAGGGCTTGTAGGTTCTAAGAGCAGCTGGGAGGAAGTGCATCTTAATCTGAAAATTGTTCTTAAAATTCAGGTTAGTGTAAAAATTTAGACTGTGAAAAATACACAATTCAGATGAACTACATAGACTTTGGAGTCTATCAGTCAGAATTAATCTTTTGTTGCAAAACGTTGTTGCCTCTCTCCTGTACTATATAGACTACAATAAAGTTTGCACTAGAGGCCATCAATTCATTCTGAAGACCACTTAGTTGTACAGCTCTTGCTTACTTTAAATGATTTTTTTTTTAATTCAAAATGATTAATTGTGCGTAGAGGTTGAAACTGAAAATATATTCCTGGCCCTCCTTCCTTGCTACTCCAGCCATGTACTTCTGTATTAATACATTAAAAGTTCTCACAACCCTTACCTAAAGACTGAGATCTACAAACTTTGTTACATTTGCAGCCTTACTTTAAAACAAAAGCTCTTTCATTGTGAAGTGCCAAAAATATTCCTGTTTGTTTTAAGAATTACTTTGCCTTGGTTGCTGCTCTCAGCCATACCAATAAGGGGGAATGAGGGAAAGTGACGACTTGTCAGTACAGAACAAAATCTTACCAGAAAAACAGAAGGTCTGTGCTGTAATTTTGAACACCTCTTTTCAAGTAGAAAATAAAAAATCAAAGAGACATAGGCAAATTGTTGCATATCTACTGTATCTAAATTGCCATATATCTACTCCCACAATCAGTCCTTATGACATAAATGTTCCTAGTGATTTCAGTGACTTTCTTTTGAAGCTGTAAGATACTACATACTTAGAGAAAATATGCAGAAGTTTTTTCAAGTATATGATTATAAGCCTAAAATCTAATCTGTTTTCACCGAAGGCACTTTATACCACAACATTTTTCTGTAAAAAACATAAACACATATAACGTCATGCCAGTTTTTCTGCAGGTCACAAGAGCATGTTGTAGGAGTACTAATTGTAGTAGAATTGACAGCAACAGCAACAGCAACATAAAATATATTGGTAACTTCAGATCTCTTTGAGGGAGTTCATTTGTATGTCAAAAACCCAGGAACTACCCAGCCATAAGCTGTGTTTATTGTCTCAAGTACTTGTTGTCATTGTAGCAATTGGTGTCATTTCAGTGCAGAAAAATGATCATTTGTCTACTAATAGAGCAGATAAGAAGTCTCAAGTTTGAGGTCTAATGATGCAATCTCTCTTGTGAAACCCAGGGACTCCAGTTGCAGGATAAACTTTATAATGTGAATTTACAGCACATCCAAATTAAAATACAAGTTTTATAGAGAGAGGTCATATCTTTCATTATATCAACTACTGTCAGTGGGAAAAAAATGACAGGCTTTTGTGCATAAATTCTTTTTTTGCATCCAAAACAGGTTGGAAAATTCAAACGTAAATTCAGACTGCAAATAACTGCTCTGAATTTAATTAGAAGTGTTAATTAGTCTGATTAGATGAAATAAAATGTTATTGGTATCTATAAAGTAAAAGGAGAGGTAAAAAGCTGGTTTTCTTTGGAAAATAAAAGGGTCACACCACTTATTACTTACAGAACACTGAAAAGTTAGTGAGAGAAACTGATATTAATATTCCAAGAAAACACTGACTTTCTGAAGTACATGGCTCCACTACTCAGTAGAATTATAAATTCCTAGAACTGAAAAGTCAGAGAAGAGTCTTTTAAAGGTGATACTGGTAATGAACGTTTCCATCCTTTGATGGAAACCAACTTACGTTGCTGCTCACTTTTGAGTGTGATGCAACAACAGAAATCAAAGCTGTTGGAATGCAGAAAAATGTCGCTCTTTGACATACTCGTGTGTGGCATAGGTCAGTATTGGTGTTTTCCTGGAAAGAATAGCCATGCTGTTGTTATTTGTTGCCTTTGTTTCTGGCTTCAGAAAGGAGTGCAGACTCCCCATAAAGGCAAGGTGTGGAAACCTGGCCAGTGAAACAAATTGCCTCTTGTGCCAATTCCCACCTCCCCTTCCCTGGCATCTCTTTTGTTTACAAAATAACCCTAAATTTCAGAGGTGCTTAGGGTGCACAACTGCTCTTAAATTACTAGTTTATTGTTTATTAAACTTCAGCATCTCTATCTCTTATCTCCATGTTCCCAGAGATCCAGCACCAGGATGAATCTTGCACACAGCCCGGTCCCATCCAGCCCTAGGGACAGGAACTGGGATAGCCCCGGGGCTGAAGGACCCAGCTGAGATAACTGGAGAGAGAGAGGTGGTTAGGAATGTCCTAAAGCACTCCTTTCCTGCAGTCTAGATGCAGCTGACCCAGTCTGACACTCCATGCCTCTCACAGCCACACCTGAGTACATTTTTCAGCACAAAGACTTCTTTATGCTCTTTCTGCAACACCATTAAATAGACCTAGCTACTATTCATACTTCCTTTGAAGAAGAAGCTGAAATGCTCTCTAGATGATTCCTAGAGTATTATGGATCCTAGAGTTCCTAGAATTCATGAGTCTACATGGCATCTAACAGGAGCTGTGCAATATTTATAAAACTTTAATTTGTTCTTCCTCAATTGATGCTGTGTGTGGACATACAGAAAAAAAAGAATCTGTTTTAAGTTGTAATCTGAGTCTCTCAATTGAGGTTTTTCTAGTTTTCCTCATAGTTTCTTTTATCTGTTAAATCACAAACACTTGGTATGAATCTGTGAGCTTTTCCTCTCTCACTCATATTCTGCCATTTTATCAGTATGTAACTTTCTAAAAAGAGCTGAGGATATGAATGGAAAATATTCTTCCATCTCTAAGATTGCCCTAAGCTTTCTACATAGCATACTACATTTCTCTTTTAAGTAAGTTTGCAAAATAACTCTATGTTGCCATAGCTCCGTGAAACATAATTTTCTAATTTTATAATACTAAAGGTAACTTAGATATGGAAGGGCTGAAGATATTTTAGGAACAGCCAAGATCAGCATAATACTCCACTCTGATCTCCTTTCTCTTATAGGCCACAGAATCACAGTCACAAGCATCTTTATCAAGCTCCAAACGCTTCAGGAGAGATATCTATGGTTGATTAAAGGCTCTGAGGGGTAGAGTCCAGTGTGTACCTAGTAAACTTTCCCAATGAGTTCTCACCCTGACTGCTAAAAATGTTTCACATTTTTAGTGGCATATTATTGAATTTTCATTTAATGCTAGTAATCATTACATTACAATATACACTCAGAAATTGTTGCAAGTTTTACTCTTTTTATGTTTTATTGATGACTGTTCTTTTTCTAGTCAGTCTTGGATCAATTAATGACATTCCCCGAAATACCCTTCTCTGTCTCTGCATTGACCAATGTTATATTAAAGTCCATTTAGAAAAAAAGGTTAAAACCCTTTCATGAAATGCAATTGGAGCGAGCATCCTTTTACATCCATCAGATGTGAAAGCCATTGCACAAAATATATCACACAGTATGGATTTCAGCTGAAAAAACTCTGATTTTGCTGTCTCTTGTGAAGTCCAAGGTTTATCACCTGAGGCAGATATTTAGAGTTCTGTTGCAAACTTAAGGCTAAAACATGTCCACCATCAAGAAGAAAGAGAAAGCTTCTGACCCCAATCACAAGTTGGGAATAGTTTCTCTGAAATCAGTGACAACTAGAACCAAAAAATTAGCTCAGAGTCTTACCTAACATCTGTTTTTAACATGTAACAGGCCAGCTTCTGCTAGCATTCTTGTTAGCATTAAATAATCTTGTTCACAGTTAAATGCTGTAGAAAAATTACCTCATAAAATGTACTTGTTTCTGTGCTAATGGTCAAAAGAGTATGGAGAAGTACCCAAATGACAACATCAGAGTTATGGAAGATCTCTGTGCTGTTCCAATTCTCTACTGAAAGGCTAAAGTAACTATTTGAAGCACTCAGATGGCAAATCAGCTTTTACCAGCCTTTCTGTTTTGGCCACAGATTAGAGGTGTAAAACCTTTGATAAATTTCATGGAATGGGATATTAGCTTCATTTGACTTTCTAATTTTAATTTTTATAGGTTGCTGCTGTTTTAAAAAATAGCCCAGTTATATTTTATTGTTGGAAATAAATAGGAGCCTGTAGTTTCCTTCCCACTTTGATTGCAAATATAATTTTAATTTAAAGGTAAATATATTTAAAGGTAATATATTGCTCCACGTTAGGCAGCACGGAGCCAATCCTGTTTGCAATCCCAGTTGTCAGTGCAGTCTGGGAGGTACAGATTGCTGAGCAAACAGTAAGCGCAGCCTCTTAGTCCTACTGCTGCTGCAGCAGGGTTAGGAAGCAGAGGGCACATTTGCATAGAAAAATAAGCATGTTTCAAATGATTTCTTCAATTAGAGTTACTTCTGAGAACTAAATTCATTTCAGTGCAAGAGTAAAACAAGAATTTGAAATCTTTTCTATCCTAAATAGCATACAATCTTTTTAAAGTGTAGAGCCTAACTCCTAAGCGCTATGGGTTTTGGTTTTTTGTAATTTAGAATCAGGGAGGCTGAAATGATCATTCAACTGACCTTCTATATAAAATAGGCCATTGAAGGCCACTGATAATTTCTACAGCAAACACATCTTTACACTATTCCTACAACATATTTTGAAAGGAATTGAATCAAGCAAGAGATTCAATTTATGGTGAATTTACTATCTCCATCAGCAAGTATTTCATTGGTTAATTGGGCATGAAGAGAAAAATCTTGCACTTTGCATTTTTGGTGCTTTAGTATTTGACTATTGGATTGAAATCAGATTTACAGGAATTTTTTAACATTTCCTTTATAAACAGCAAACTGCAACCCTCGTATGTATAATGAGGATGCTGAATCCTACTGGATTGCAGCTGTGTAGCATCTCTTAGCTGAGAGGATATCTTAATTCACTTTTCATGTGATTTGCTTTAGCTTTCTTTTCTTTTGAAGATTCCCCTCTCTGGCAATCTCCAGACTTTACCTCAGTTTGCTCTTTGAGCAAGGCTACAAGATCGTTTTCAGGTCTGCGCTCAAGTCTTCAAATAACTATACTGTAGAAATCAAGGAAATGCAATTTTTTTTGTTACTCATAGCATTTTTTTGTAACTTTTATTCTGCAACTGCAAGAACATATTGAGGTTGTCTACCATTAACCTTAAGGTCTTTTCAGAATTGCTTCTTGAGCACAGTTTCAAAGTCTGAACTTGCCCTTCTCAATTTCAATGTTTGTGATCTATCTAAAAGCATGATGCCCTATAAGTAAATCTACTCTGGTAATTTTTGGAGCCAGTTTTTTTGTTTATTTGTTTTTTTCCATTATGCATTTATGCTTCACATACTAAAAGGCATAGAGACTGGTGTTCGACCTGGGATGCTCAACGATTCCTAGCATTTCTCTCAGGTCAAGTTAATGTTTGTCTGTTCAAAACCCACAGCTCAGTAGAATAAATCCACATCAAGGGCTCTTTGTTCCTAAGTCTCCTTTATTGCCCCATTGTCCAGGGAAGGGCATGTCTTAAGCGTCCCTTTGAAAACATATTAATGATTCCACTATGATTTTGTTTGACCTTTTATTAAAGCTTTTCTCTGCTAAGCCAACAACTTCTAATACTCCCTTGGATGGATGTTCAGCAAAGGCTTAAAGAAGTAATGTCAAAGTTGAAAACTCTGGATTCTATATCAGTAGCATTTTAAGATAACAATTAGAAAATCCTATCAGTAAAATGATCTAAACAAACTCCATAATGCCATAAAGCATTGGTCATTTAAATAAAATCACTGTTGGTGAGATCCGGAGTTTCCTAAGTGCTGAACTAGCTTTGGAGGTGGATGTAGAGAAGAAGTAAGGACTTAATCTATTTCCTCTAAAAAAGATCTTAAATTCCCTGTGAAGTCAATGGAAAGCATAGCTAGGATGTCTCTGAATGTCAGAAGCAGAAGTATCAGTTTTCCTAAAACAATCATTGTTCCCTTCCACTGACTGTCCAGGGAACTGGTAGGAATCAGTAGGAGTTATAAAGAGTTACAACCCAGTACTTCCTATCCCTCTCCTGAGCAATAAATTCACGGGGAGCAAAGCTTTTAAAAGTTAGTAGCACTGACACCAGTTGCCCCCTAATCTCCATGACCCCACAGTTTATACGAAGGTGAACGCTAATGCAGGTGGCGTGGGAAGGGCTTCAGCCAGTCCCAAACCACCACAGTGAATGCAGTAATGTGTTCTGTCCCTCTCCTGAGTCTCTACTTATTTAACTATGAGAATAGAAAAGGACTCTCATTTGGGAAAGGGCAGGACAAATAAATGAATTAATTTTGAAGTCCTATCAGTATTTCTACAGCTGTTTACTCTATAAGAAACTACAACAATTTTTTTCACATAAATGTAAGGAATCTAGCTGTCTTTATAGCATTTTGTTCTATTAAAAACTGAAACTACTTTGTCAAATAAACATAAAAAGAAAGCCATTGTTACAATGATTCTTGTCCTACAAGTTAGGTTATTTGTTCCTTAGGGAAAAAAGAAAATAATGTCTTTTCCCAATATAATTTGGACTACCTTTATCAGTACATTTGGAATCATGGGGTTTTTTTGTTTCCACCCCTTATAAGTGAAGCAAGCAAGTGAAAAATTCATCTGGGTAGAGAAAATTCATAAACTAATGCATAAACTTCTAAACCAGAAATAGGTTTTCCTAAATGATGAAATCGGGCAGCTTTGACATTCTTTCCTAAAGAACTATAAAATGGCAATAATTCAACAGAGTGATGAATCAGAAATAGGATACTGACCCAGACACTTATTCTGTTATGTGATACTGGTAATACTCAAATATTTCAGACTTCATTGCTGTGAATTTCCATATGGCCTAAATACTGCTATAGTCACAAAAAGTCACTGAACAGCTTAATACTGGGTAGGGGAGGGGGAAATTAAAAAGGTTTTTGTGTTCAAATAAGAGGTTATTTTACTCTCATACAAACACTGGTATCTAAACACTCCTAGAAGCTATTGATATGACACTTCTTTACTCTTGACCACTGTTGCTTTAATAAAATCAAGAATATGTCCTTTAGGGAAGGAGGGACTTCTGGAAGTCTCTAGTCAAACCTCCAAGTCAAAGTTGGATCAGCTCTGAGGTCCGCTCAGGTTGCTCAGAACTTTGTTCAGTTTGAGCTTGAAAATCTCCAGAGATGGAGACTGCACAATCTCCCCAGCAGCCTGTCTCCCTGTTCCACTGTCCTCACAGAGAAAAAGGCTTTTACTTTTACCCAACCTGAATCTGTCTTTTTTTACCTTAGTCCCATTGTCTATCATCCTCATGTGAGGCACCACTGTGAAGAACTTGCCTCTGTCTTCTTTTCCTTATAGGTACAGGCAGGCTGCTGTCCAGTCCCCTGAAGTTCACTCTTCTGGGGTCTGAAGAAGCCCAAATCCCACTGTCTCTTCTCCCAGGGCATCACCGCCACTGCCGTATTGATCATCTTCCACTGAACTTGCTGCAGATTATGGATGTCTTGTTCTGGGAGGCCAGAGCAGCGTGGTCTAACAACTGCTGGGGAGAGGTGGATGATCGTTTCAATCCATGGATTCTGTTTCTGTTCATGCATCCCAGGAGCTGTTGGCACCTTTGCTGCCCAGGCTGGCTCATGCTCAGCTTGTTGCTCACCAGGACTCCCAGGGCCTCTGCAGCAGAGCTGTGCCCACCAGCCAGTGTCCTCCTTCACAGGGGCAGGACTTTGCATCTTCCTCTACTGAATTTCAGCAGGAATGTTGTCTCATTCCATTTGCAAACACAAATAGCCCCTCTTCACAATAGTTTGTTCAGTCCATTTTTGGCCTTGGTCACAGATCACCGATGATTCCCCATCTCCATTCCACTTGGGTTTACTCTGTGAAATGGCCAGCTTTTGCTAGGGGTAAACTTGTTACCTCTGGAATTTATGCACTTCTGGGACCTGTTTTTTTTAAGTGAACCTCAGTATAGCTGTCTCAGAAACCCCGAAGAGCATATAGGTGCAGGTGACCAGCACTTCTGCTGAGCAGAAAGTTATTTCCCAGAGAAGAAGTGTGATGTTTTAAAGGCTGTGCTGTGGAGCGTGGGATTAGGCACTTGCCAAAATAATAGGTCTGACTCTCCATGGTGCTACACCAGCTGCACTCCTTCCTGTGCATACCCATTGTAACAGCTCTTAAAACTGAAGTCATACAGAAGTGAATCAGGCCTGGAAAGCTTAAGAAAATAAGAAACAGAGGTGTGGTGGGAGGTTAATTTCCCTCCTACAATAATCCGCAACAGTGAAAGCAACAAAACTACCTTTTCTGGTTTTTTTTTTAACTGAAAGAAATGTAATCTAACTCTCAATTTGCTGCACAAACCAGAAGTTTTAAGGTTTAACAGCTGCTTGTAAAAAGTTCCTAGTTTGTAGCATAGAATGCTTTCTTCTAACTTGTTTTCAATGGCAATTATCACTGATGAAATATGCAAAGAGGAAAATAAGAAAAATAGGGAAAATAATATCCAGTGAAAGCACATATTTCAAAGTACCCAGAATTAAAAAATAAAAACAGACCCATACTTTGCCATATATCAGTACAATAGAGAAGAATTCATCTTATTTTTCCTAAGTTGATGTGACACCATTGTTATTCAAGGATCTGGAATACAGTTCTAAGAGTTTCATTTCTATGGTGTGACAAATCAGACCTCATCTATTTCATTTAAAATAAGTAAGCGTTTGTTTGGGGGATTTTTAGTAATGCTGAAGAAAAAGAAAAACTGTATTTTAAACAAGTTCTTAGCTTACTTTCTTTTGCTTTTTATTTTTCTTTCTTAACCCTGATTTTTATGATAAATACATGACAATGTGACAGTAAACAGCTGACATTAAAGCTAGAAGTTTCTAGCAAACTATTTATGCTAATCCATAGGGAACATGGTGGACTACTGAAAAGCTTCTCTTGGGTTTTTAAAAACATTGAAGGAAGATTATGATCAGAAGGCTTAGCCTTTCAGTTCAGAAGAAATGGGCTTATATGTTGGCAGATCTATTTGATATTATTTAGGGAGTAATAACCTCTCTACATTTCCAGAACTTTATGCTCAATAATACTCTAGAACAGTACTAATTTCTCTGCTGCATTGGCAAGTTATCTCATCTTAGCAATAAGAAATGCAGTATGAAGCTGATGAAAAAAGCTGCATAATAGTTTGATTTCTGTATAATTTAGTTTCCCAAATCTGCCCTCAGATGTTAAAGCACAGCTCTGTCTAATTTGCAAGAGCAAGACAGAGACACACATATCTGAACAAAAATCAGCACATACTGTTTAATTCCTTCACAAATCTGCTTAGTACATTGACATCATTATTCTATTACTCTATTATTACTCTTTGCTGGGGCAATTTCCCTGACACAACTTTCCCCTAAAGGGTTTAGCTTTCCCGATATAAAAAGGAGTCCAGACTCAATATGTAATTTTGATCTTTAGTTCTGTATTTTGCAAGAGAAAATGGGATTGTGGCAGCAATACCAATAGCAAAAGAGTGAACTGTCTGTGATCTGCCTTCCAGCAGTAAAGCAAACCTGCTCCTTTGCTTATATCATTAGCAGTCAGATTTATCATTGTTGTGTTTAATGTTATTCAAGAATAGTTCCCAAGAGTGCTTTATGGACACAAGTTGAAGCAGGTCACTGCTCCAGATAATTTTCATTTAAAATCATTCAGATGGAAAATAGGAGAACAGCTATCTGCAAGAAGAGTCAAGCAATACTACAGCTGATCAGGATTTTGGGGAGGAGGAGGCAGAGAAAGGGAATGCAAAGGGGTTTAAGGAGGGAATTAGCTTAAGGTAAAATAAGGGAAGGGTGATTAGGAGCACTTTTCCAGGGAGAAAAAGTTAAAGGGGCACAGACAGACTGAAACTTGGATAAGAGAGGGTGCAAAGCATCCCCCATGACAGCAGGGCAGAGTGGAGCCTACCAGTGCTCGGGAACCCCTGAAACCTCCTAATGTCCGATTCCTTGTCTCACCAGCTGGGTTCTCTCACCAACTATTCTGCATCTTCTGATCATTTTCTAGAGTTCTGTCATTCAAGGTACATCACTTAAACCAACCCCTCAGAGCAGGTATGAAAAAGGAGAAGACTCAACAAGATCAGGAACGTACCATAAAGGGAAGGACAGCTAAGCACACCATCAGGATAAAGCCTTTCAGAGTTTAGGTGAAAAAGAAGAAGTGTAGCTTCTCATTCACTGCAGATCTGGATTTGAAAAGCCCAAGCAAGTTGGACCAAGCACATTTAATGTTTTTTCTGCCTGGCATGAGATACCCTAGGAAAGGAACATCCTCTACAAAGTGAGCAAATTCAGCAGATCAGACTGCACCACTAACTAACACAAACAAATGTTTCTAAAAGCTCAATTAATTACTCCATAGGATTGCTAGGGAATTATTCTGAAAGCCCAAAATGTAGCCATTCCAAAGCATAGTTAGGGATTACCCTCTTGTTCATGCATGTAGGTTTATTTAAAGAATAAACCTTTCTGTGAGAGAACATGAATAGCAAGTCCTAGATCTTCTATTACAATAATTTTTACGTATTACTTAAAAGATGTAAATTAACTTGTCAGTCTCTGATCATGTATATTAGAACAAAGCTGCAGCTGCTCATAGCCTGCACCCTTGTCAACACAAATCTGTCACTGCTAATGATAATATGGGATTAAGTATTTTTCTGACAATCATCAGAATGAATAAAAGTATTCCATAGCCACACTGTATCGTGTTTTTATTGACATCCACACAAATGATGTTTTAACAAGAATTCAGTTTTACAGCCATTTGTTAGAAATAAAGCATGATTCAAACTGTACTAGTGCCACTGAAAATGACTTGTGGAATGGAGACTTCTGACTGTAATTAGAGTGAGGGGAAGCCAACACATGAAAGGTGCTGAAAAGTGTTGCTCTCTCATCTCACGCTTCACATTAGCCTTGACCCTCAGAGAACATCCCAAACAGCAGCTCATTGGCTACTTACTTTTGTTGTTAAAAAAAAAAATTAAAAAGGAATTATGGATCAGGAATTGCATTCTTCTCTTCCCAAGTCAGTTGAGCAGGTAGAGTAGAACTAAGTATAGTTCCATGCACTTCTAAAAAGCTCTTCTACCATCAGATACAGCCTTGGTGTCAATGCAATGCTGTAACTAGATTAATGGCAAGACCACATGCATCAGCTTTTCTCCCAACTATCTCTGCATTCAAATGTTTAATCAATTTACTTTATACAAACTGACTGATTGAGGCTACATTAGAAACCTTTTTCATACTCATTTCACGCCTCTTTGGTGAATAAAGATGTCTCCTCCTCAAGTATCACCCATCACCCATTCACCATCCCTTTGAATTGTGCTTTGTAGATGCTTAATTAGCTCATCTCAGACAGCCTGGGAGAATTCAGAAGTTGCTGTGACACTGAGCTCCTTAAGGAACAGCCCTTGGAAATGAAAGATGGGGATGTTACTATGGAGACAAGGGGAGTCAGAGTTCCCTCATGTCCCAGTCACACAGAGTGACATTGCTGGATCTCTATAACATATAACTAGGGGTTTAGTGGTGAACGTGGTAATGCATCATTAATGGTTGGACTTCATGATCTTAGAGGTCTTTTCCAACTTAATGATTCTCTGATTCTATAACAGAGGAGTTTCTTGGTCTGTCTGCACATCTGCAGGGTGAAAGAGTAGCCCTCAAGGACTGAGATGCCATGGCTGGTTCAGGGAACTGTAGTTTGATTGCACAAACACCCAAATAAATGGTTTCCCTTGGCTCATAGCACAATATTTTTGACCCCAGGTAGCACCCTGAAATGTGGAATAGAAAGCTGATTTCCAGCGAAAGACATGACAAAAGTTATGGTTCCGGAAAATATGAGTTTACAAAATTAAACTGTATATAATATAGACTACAGGCTTGCCTCAGTCCTTATATTTTCTCCTGTATTTGGTATTTTTATGCTGTGTGTTTTTATAGTGACTGGTCTGTGCTTAAAGAGCTGAGTTTGATTGACACCAGGCATTTAAAAAAACTAATCTCTTTTTTTTCCTCATACTATGAATTGTGATTCTTGAAAAAATTTTATTGGAATTCAAAGTATTTTAAGAAATGCCTAAATCAGAGAACTGTTAGCAGTTTTTATTGGAAGCTGTTACCCAGGTAGAGGCTGAATATTTGTAACTGCATCCAGGAATTCCAGCTGGTTCTCACTCTCACTTTGAAAATTTAAGATGCTTCCTGAAATTACAGGTAATTGTAAATTTCCTAGTGAATACAATTGCTTCAGAGTAATGGAGGGTTGCATGGAGACAGTTGCACAGAAAGATGGAAATTTTGCTTTATGAATTAGCATATCTATTATTTGCATAATCTATGTAATCACAGAGCAAACTGCAATCCTAAGGAAGAGAAATGTTATCTTTTGGGTCCTTCTTTATTTTTTTGGTAAATCAGTGTGGGAATGGTGTAGAAGAGAATAGAGAATGATCTATACTTACATTTACAGTGAGAATTTCCAATCCTTTCTGTGGCAGGATGACATACTGAGTTAAGGTTCTGATGCTGGTATTGTGCTAGCATTTTTGTGTTTCTCTTTCAAGAGACATTCAGACATTCATTACCAGTGGGGGCAGCCCCTTATCTTCACTTACTTTCAGTTCACCCTCCCAAACATCTGAGCAAAATTTCCCAAGTCAAATTTTTCTGTGTGATAGAAAGAACTGGGACAGATAGCATTAAGCAGCCAGAAAAAAACAAGGAAAAATTTCAAGTGATCTGAAATGAACCTCTGAGCAGCTGTACAATGTTTTCAAAGAGATGCTATGATTGCTTACAGAGTATGGAAATGAACAGGGTGGTAACAACAATCTGCATATCACTCAAGTGTCAAGCGAAACAGTAAAGCAAATCACAAGGTCAGAGGCTGAGCTGAAACTCAATAAAGTACAATTAAAAGAGAAAATCAGCCAAAAAGGCAGCAAAAAACAAGCAAAAAGACATGACAGAAAGCACACAGAAGTTTTTGTGCAAGGGCAACACTTTCTGTAGAGTTTGTCACCTTGGCTTTTGCATTGTGAGCTGGAAGCATGATCCACCTGTGAGAGGATTTGGGTTAGAGATATTCTTATCAAACATTCATCAAAGGCTACGGGAAATAGGGGCATTGACTATCCTTCCTTGGATAAAGCAGGGAGCTTGCAGCTTCAGAGAGGCAACTGGGCAAAGCTGAGAGCTGTAACATGACCAGAATTAACAGAACCTGCCTGGTCACACACAAGGAATAGGAGAAGCAGAGGATAGGGTGTTTTCTTCTTTATGTTGAAAAGCGACAGAACTGCCAACAGGGCCATTTGAGTGTTGTCAGCTGTTTATGGTCATCCAGTGGATAATAAAAGCAAGACATGAAAGAAGAAAATGCTAAAAGAATTGAAGCTTGGGGCTCTGTTTCTATTCCCTGGCTGGTAAAATTGCCAACTGACAGGTCGTAACCCACAGCAACTAGGAAAATTTATTGAAGATAGAAATTAATTATTACAGTGGTACACTGTGCCTGTAGCTCTGGGACAGACTGATCTGCTTTCTTTCTGTCCCTTTCAAGACAGACTATAGAAATTCACATCCTAAAGTTATGTCTAGGGCCTTATTCAACCAGATACTCAGCGAATGAAGCAGATCTCTGACTCAGATTGAGGGCTCTGCCTTGCCCTCCATGACATCAGACTTGAGACTGTGCAGGGAATGAGCTGCATTTCTATCTTTGAGGATTTCTGTCCCTCATAAGATGGACTGCCTTATTTTCTTGTCAGATATACTGTAAGTTAGATATTTTCCACCTCTTGCTAATTCTATGCTGCTACTAGGATCATCACATCCCTAAATCTCTTTCCAGCTTCTTAGGCTCTGAAACTCCTATTTTTCACAATTTGTTTCAAAAGAGAGGTATTTTTCAGTCTATCACTTAACTTGATTAATGTCTCATTTTTCTTTGACAGCACAATGTGTGTTATCATTATGGTTTTCATGATCTACTTAGGAACTCAAAGCAGGTTTTTTTTTCTGCTCTCACAAGTACTCCTCTTTGCGAAAGCCCAGATGAATTAGGCCTAAATTAGGATCTTAGTCACTACTAGAGACTGATGCAGCCCACCTCACACCTAAACTGACCCTTCAAATTGCCTTGATCTGTAGAGGGAACCTAAAGAGATCAGCCTGATTGTGTGGGTGTATCAGTTATGTGTATAGAGGTAAGTGGGAAGGACTATAGTCTTTCTCTTCTCATGCCAAAATCTTAATTCTTTGCTCTTGTTCATAATGACATAATTTACTTTGCCTTCAATGACAGCTAATTCCATTTGCCTTCTTTTTATAAAATATACCCCAAGTAGCACACTGTTCAGCATACAGGTTTGGAAATCTAATATCAGGTGTTCAGTGTGAAATTATGGTTTGCATTACCAGATCCTACGAGGCAAAATCTTGCAATATGTTTAATTTCATGCATTTTTACTAGCACAGAATTAGCAAGAGGTGGAAAATACCTAACTTACAAGTAAGTACATACAGAACAAGTTTGCAAAGCTGGAGTGTTATCTAATGACTTTTGGCTTATGTGTATAAAATGCCCAGTTTTTACTTTACTCTTTGTAACTCATTTAACTGTATCTCATTGTCTTTTGACAGCTACCTTCCACATATTTGTTTTTAGGCTGTAACACCTCTAATGAGCACATTCTTGCCCAATGGTAAATGCTTTGACTTTGATTCTAATCCTGACCCCTCCCTGTTGCTTGAGAAAGTCAGTCCTAGCTCTACTCTCTTTCTTCCTGCTGCTCTGATCTTTGTTTGATGTTAAAATTGCCTGAATTGTGTCTGGGTTTTCTGAGCACTAAAGAATCAGGGTGGCATAACGGGCTCATTTCAAAACATGCAGTGAGGTGAGTCACGCTCCAGTCATTGCAGAGCACAACCAGTCTTGTTTGGAGGGAATGAATAGTGAAAGCAGGAGAGATGCAACTTTTCTACAAACCAGCACCAGAAGAAATCTCCTTTAGTTATACCGATACAGTAAATATTTTCTTGCTTTTGATTTAACATTTCTTTTGAACCTTTCCAGTTCCTCACACAATTGATTTAAAATAGGTTTTGTTTGGAATCAGGGAAGTTTCCTTTTTCCTCCATTCTGCTTGTCCCACACCATCAATCCTCTTTCATGCTGCCAACAAACCTGCCAGCCCTTTACTGATTTACTGAGAAATAAATTTACATGTCCTGTTCTTGGGATTAAAAGGAAGCAGGAATCAAGAGTTTCATGATAGAATGAACAGAATGAAATGGAAAACTATTCCCCCCTATCCCCTAGGAAAACCCTATAAATCAGATCATATTCCTTCAAAGGAACATTCTCCTTTCCTGATAACTTTATTTCATCCCAAATAATTTGCCTATGTGACCTAGTAAATTATCAAAGTGGGAAAAGAAATCTCTACAGCCAGTGAATGAAGTCAAACTACCCTGAAAGCAAGGTTCCAAAGAGCATGTTTTGTTCTACAGTGCACACATGATTTCCTATTTATTGGGATGAGGAAAAAAAGTCCACAACTTTCCATTGCTGAAAAAAAAATTACCCTGGAATGGAGACACTCCACAAGATAAGGTGTGTCTGGGGTCCACGTTATCTCCTCATGCTCCTTTGCCAACATGAACAGCTTGTTCCTGCTCTTGCATAAGTAACTTCTGAATCAGCAATGCTGCATCTCTGGCTTCTCAGCTCCAGCTGAGCCAGTTGCAGTTTCATCTGCTCTGTGGGCTAATGGAGAAGGAAGGCAACCACAACAGAAACACGAAAAGGGAAAGAAACACGTTCATATGCCCTGACATTAGGGAAAAGAAGAGATGCGTGTCACCCCAAGCTCATTCACTGTAGAAGGGGATGAACAGTGAAATCTTCAGACTCAGAGGAGGTACAAAGCTCTTCTGAGTAGTAAGATTTGTCCTCATAGCAAGTCCAGAAGGACCTCACAAAAGTGAGTGAGTGAGTGAGTGAGTGACTAAAAAAAAGTTTCAGGTGAACTTCAGTCTAGATTAAGGTAAATTGCTTAGAGAAAAATAATCAAAATTATGCCAGTATTATGCTGTTTTGAACTGGCAACTGGCAGTTTAGGAAAAGTATTATGGTATCATCGCTGGCAGCTCTCTGAAACCGTGGAGTCATTGTGCAGCAGTAGATAAATGCCTCAAAGTGGTTGGGTATGACCAAGAGTAGTATTGAGATGAAGCCTTGGTGTAATGACACCATGAGTAATACTTGTGATTTGGTTATACTACCACAAGTTGGACTAGTGATGATAAAACTAGCACATAGGATAGCAAGCCAAATCGTCAAAGAAATGTCAAATCAACTGCAAGGAACTGTACAAGGAAAAACTAAGAAGTCTGGAATTTCCAGTTTCAGAGGAAAAGGATGAAGCAGATACTGCTGAGATTTACTAAACCCTGAAACTGATTGATTTACCAACCAATTGATAAAGCGATTGATATCCCAATTTTCTGAGAAGTAGAGTAAGGGATCATCAATTAAATTTGGTTGGATGTCAACTTAAAGCACATAGAGTGTTGTATACAGAGTAGATAAGGAACTTCTGGAGCATGTTGCAAGATGAGGCTTGGTAAGAGACGGCATCAACAGTTCCTAGAGGGATTAGGCAAATTCAGAGTCTAATGCTTCAGGAAATGAATAAAGATGTAGCCTTTTAACTTTCCTAATCCTGAGTGCCGGGAAAAGCATGGAAGTCTCGGTCTGTTGATAAAGGACAGGCTCTGATAGTCTATCACCTAATGGCATTTTTGGAAATAGAGTACAGGAGTAACTGGAACTCCACCAGGCTAGTTAAGGTGTTTCTTATGTACTTAAACTAATTGAAGACCTACCCAAGCATGTCAGTCCCTCACGCACTCCTAATACTCACTCTCTGTGCTTCTGAGGTCCTCATTTACCTCCAAAGAGGTGGCTCAGATCCTCACCTCACAATGTGATATCTGTGTTGTGGGCAAGAGCCTTACAGTGTAAAGACCAGGCAGCCGTGTTCAATGTGTATAAACATGCATCTTAAAATGTGTGCTAAGCTGGTTTTCATTCTGGGAAGGATGTTGCTGAGGCATTTTCCATAAAAGACTATAGAGACTTGAACAGCCCGGAGACAAGGACATTGACAACAATGATTGCAGACAGTTATTTTGTATAGATATTTTCAGTTGTGTGTTGAAACTCCAGCTTCCACAAGCTAAACAACTCTCTCCCCTATTCTTTAAACAATACAATTTCAGACTGTTAAACTTGTGAAGTGTGCCAGGTAAGTGACAGAGAAGGCAAAGATTAGCAGTTTTTTCTTCGAATTGCCGCCTCTGAGACAGACAATAAGACATCAGAGTCCACCTTAATCAAAAACCTAGCAGGCAGTTCAGATACACTCTTTGACACAACCAGTCTGAAGGCAAACCCTCCTGCCTTTTCCTCTCTAATGTATTTTGCCTTATGTAATTTGCCTTATATTGTGTTGACTAAGCAAGATGGAAAAAAAATCAAATTCCTTTAAATTACATCTATTTGTCTTACATTCTGTATATCCTGGTTTTTTTCACTAGTAAGAACGGTGTAATGGGTTGAAACTGAGCTGATTGACAAGCTTTTAAGCCAATGCGCTTTTGCGAATTTTGCATGTTTAAACCCCGTGCAAGGGCGGGAATTTCCTCTTGTTCCCGGTCTCCTGAGGGAGAAGGTGGGGGCCTCCGAGCCTCCAGGCAGCCTCCGGGCCTGGCCCAGGCTCCTGCCTGCCCCCCCTCACCCCCCCTTCCCTCAGAGCTGCGGGCAGCTAAACTATCCATGGACTGCCCCATGGCCGAATTCATCCGGCTCGGCTTCTGAAAACCGGAGGGGGCCTCCCCTCCCCCTTCATGCAGCCCGGGGGGAGCCTCCTCTCTCCCTCATGCAGCCCGCGCAGACCCAGCAGGACCAGCGGAGCCTCCTTTTCCAGCCTGCACAGCTCGCACCGAACTGAACATCAGCGCAGCCCGTGGGGAAAGACGTGAGGGAGAAGAACA